>CAJNDT010000932.1:0-112616 GCA_905221615.1 Symbiodinium sp. CCMP2592 | reverse complement strand
CCGCGACTACAAACGAGTAGGCACCCGTCCAAAAAACCTCCTCCGTGTGACACATGCTGGCCTGGCCGAACTAGCGGTCTTGGAATTCATGTCCCGTCCCAAAAACCTCCTCCGTGTGACACATGCTGGCCTGGCCGAACTAGCAGTCTTGGAATTCATGCTGCTCACCCGCGACTAAAAACGAGTAGGCACCCGTCCAAAAAACCTCCTCCGTGTGACACATGCTGGCCTGGCCGAACTAGCGGTCTTGGAATTCATGCCCCGTCCCAAAAACCTCCTCCGTGTGACACATGCTGGCCTGGCCAAACTAGTGGTCTTGGAATTCATGCTGCGCTAGGACGAAAGTTCGTCGCATCCGGTAGGTCTGCTAACACATACTCGCAAACCCCTTCCCCCCATAGACTCCTTCACGAAGTCGCGATGTTTGGCAAAGACGTCACTAATTCCTCCGTCGGAACAAAAAAAACTGTATGTTCATTTTAGCATGGAAATTCCTCCGCTAGCCAGGCCACGTAAAATGCACTTCTTCGTACTCCGAGTCCTCCGCCAAGCAAAGACATCTTAGTGCGACAAAACTTTCATCCTGCTGATGTATACATATAAATGATATATGTATACATACTTTTGTTCATACATACAGACATACATATACATACATAATGTATGTTCGTTTTCTTCGGAGCGATTGTGTCGTTGTCGAAGCTTTCGCCTGGACGAAGCGGCGTGCTTTTCTTTCTCTTGAATTGCAACTACTAAGAGCCTCAGCCGCCCCTGTTGCTGGATGCACTTCCGCCAATTTTTGACATGTTCCACCAGGACAGGTCGAACCTGCTCGGAGATGGCCAAGTTATTGTTGACGCAGTGACACTCCGACGTGCAATGAGGTTTGTCAAAACGCTACGATACGACAAGTGTGTATCTTTATGCGGGTGAAGGAGAATAATGCTATCATTTTGCGGGCTTGAGCTTCATGGCGCTGCATACAAGCTTGCTTCCACGCTGCCCTGTCGACTCTGCTTTCTTTGTTTGGCGAGTTGGGAATGTGTGATGCCAGGAGTCGGCTGTAGCATCATGTCACTATTTAGTTTCCTGCGTCTCCGAGCGATGGCGCGGCTTTGTTTCTCTACAATCGCATGATGGTGCAGTTGATGTTGTGAAACTTCATTGGCATCAAAACAGTCTCTGCCGGCGTTGCTGCAGTCGTGTGGCCTAGCTTTCGTGGCCCTCTTCTCAGATTGCGGTTGGGCATGGATGCTCTGCGGGAACGGATGAGGTCGGAGTAGAGTGGATGTTAATACTGTTTGGACATGGATGCTCTGCGGGTCATGGATGCTCCGCAAGAACAGATGGATGCTGTGCGAGAACAGATGGGGTTGAAGTGTACGTTGTTACGGTTTTGAGACCCCGAAGAAGAAGATGCCCAAACTCCGGGAAAACGCCACTGAAAATCTGAAGAGCCCGAAGCAGCAAACCCTCGCAAAAACTGAGTCTCTGAAACACCGGAACATTCAGAAAAGGCGAGCCGAAAACGCAAAGCTTCCAAACTCGCGGAAAAGCATAGAAAATCTGAAGAGCTAGTAACAGCGAGAGTCGAACAGCTGAAAAGTGAAGAAAAACCGGGAGGGGGGGTGGGAGATACGGGTCACGCTCCAACTGCATCTCTTGGAGCCTCTGCGTCCTCAACGTCTCTCACAAGCTTGAAAACTGATATATGCCAAGGTCATCCGAGGTCCTTAGCAGCATGATTCATCATTCTCTCCCAGCGCGGCGAGGGCAGTAAGACGGTCTTCAGGGCTGTAGGTGGTTGGCGTATGAGGGCCCTCGATAGAAATTATTTATTTAAGCTTAATTATACTACAAATATTCAATGTTCTTTTTTTGAAAATCTACAATGATGAAATAATATGGGCATGTAGTAATTCTCCCGTGCTTCTTGCGTCTGTGATTCTGAGCCCATTCCTGCCCCCCTTGTAAGTTTTTATTCTTCCGTATTTCTTCGTGAACGTCTCTTGTGTAGTTGTTGATAAAAATTACCGGAAGTTTTCGCATCGCGAGTATTTCTCGCCAGATACAAAAATTCCGCAGATTTTAGTAACTTTAGGAAATCTCAGGAAATGAAAACTTTCAAAATTTTGGTAGCTTGAGGATGGTATTCTCGCGATAATAGACTCCTATAGAATTTCTTCTAGATACTAAAACGGACTCTTTATGGGATAGCCGCCGGTTGGACCCTGCTATCCTAATGTTTTCAAGGCCTGAGCATTTGGAAATTACACAGAAAATCGGTTTTAATTAGTGATTGAATTATATCACCGGTGCACTTGTAAATGCCTATATGAGCTCGGCATAGGAACATGGACGCTGTTCACGTTATTCTTGTTGAGTTCGTTTCCGCTTCGTGTCCGCGTTCGTGTCCGGTTCGTGTCTGGGTGCGTGTTCGGTTCGTGTCCGGTTCGTGTCTGGGTTCGCGTTTGGGTTAGTGTCCGGATTCACGTTCTTCGCGTCCGGG
The DNA here is from genome assembly GCA_905221615.1 of Symbiodinium sp. CCMP2592. Lineage (NCBI taxonomy): Eukaryota > Dinophyceae > Suessiales > Symbiodiniaceae > Symbiodinium > Symbiodinium sp. CCMP2592. The sequence continues at coordinate 110,107 of CAJNDT010000932.1, read as the reverse complement.
TTCGTGTTCGAATGGTTCGTATCCGGGTTTTGTTTCGCGTCTGTTTCGTGTCGGCTTCTTGTCTGGGTTCGTATCTGGGTCCGGGGTTCGTATCGCTACGGGTCCGGTACGGATCTGGTATAGAATTGGGCTCGTATTTAATACGTTCATAATTATTTCGTTTTTGAATTATTTTTTCTATTCATATTTAATAATATTTAACATATCTTGAATATTCATATGATATCTATTTTCTAAAATTAAGAATGAAATAAGAATAATCTCTATAATTTTTATAAGAATTTAGAATTGAATGAAATGATCTTTATTATTATTATACTATTCTAGATAATTTCTCGATATGGTTATACTTGTGAGTTAATGATGCATGAATTCGTATTAAAATAGATTCGGAGAAATATCTGAAACAAATTTAAGAGTTGAATACATACGTCAAAAATTATAGATAGAGAATATAAAATCATTATTGGGATTGATCGAATAATTAAAATTATGAATTGCGCGTATCTATATTTTATATTTGAGCTTATTTTCTCAGAAAGAAATATAGATATTTGAATATATTATAATAAAAATATATGATATCTTATTCTTAAATTATTCATTTTATTTTTTTATTGATCATTTTTATAATTAATAGGATTTAATTATTTTTATATGAAGATTTGAAGGCTTCAAATTTATACCGAAAAAGATTATATCTTTTTTTTTAGGACTCTAATTTTGAATGATCAAAATAATTTAAATTCAAAACAATTCAAAAATCTCATTGAAGATGTAATTCTTATGACTTGTATTAAATCTCCGTATTTATGCCGCAATGACAAACGATTCGAATTAATATGGATTTCGTAGGAAAAAAGAGATATATCGTAAATATCAATGAATATATCCAAGAGGCTCTGATATTATTTTTACGACGGCCTATTATTTCGATTCAGAGAATATATTCCGTCAATATTTCGTCCAGACGCTAGACGCCGCTGTGCGGAATACGGGCAGGGTCCGACGAATTTTCAAAGATCACGTCTAGTACGAAAAAATACGTCTATGCGTTCTTAGCGTCCGCCTATAGCCGAGCCCAAGACGACGAGCTATTGCGGTTCGCCACGAAGAAATTCTTGGGGAATATTAAATAATGAAATTTCTTGAATGACCGGTCGAACGGAAACTAATTAGATCAATCTATTTCATTAAATATAGGACGAAGAGCATGGAATTGAGAATCGAAGAATAGAAAAAAATATTCTATCCTCTCCTTTATCTCTTCTCTCTATTCTCTCTCTTCTCTCTTCCCTCTCCTCTATTATCTCTTCTTTCTTCCCTCTTCTCTCTTTTCTCTTCTCTCGTCTCTTTCGTCTCTCGCCACTCTTCTTTCTGACCTAGGGACATATACCCCATAGAGCCACCTCCCACTTTCTAGATTAAATTTATTTGAATCTATAATAATCGATATTGAGTTTAAACGAAATCATATAAATCGATAAATTCATATAAATCTATATTATAATCGATATTAGAGTCGATAGATTCAATAAAGATTTCTATATAAGAATCCGACATCGATATTTTCGGAAATATTTTAAATGATAATTTAAATGCCGGGAAGGGGGACCCAGGGCACAAACCCGTCCCTAGGATATAGGACCTCATCCCCAAGATTTAATATATATTTATGATTCCAAATATTTCAAATATTCAATTTAATTAATTGCCGAATCGAATTAAAAATTTTAGATAATTCGGGAGGGGGCCCGGAGCCCGGACCTCTTCTTCAAGATTCAAATTATTTAATTATCTAGAATATATTTAAATCCGGTGGAATGGGATCCTAGGGCGCGATCTTTTCCGGATCTATTTCCGAGGATCAAAATTATTCAAATTATGAATTTAATAATTTAAATAATCTAAATAATTTATGAATAATTTGAATTTTAAATCCTGGGAAAGGGATTCCGAGGGCGATCCTCTCCGGATCCCTCCCCAGGATTTAGTTAATTTAGATGATCTAAATTATTTAATTATCGGTCGAATTAAATAATTAGAATAATTTAAATATTTTAAATAATTTGCATAATTGAAAATCGGGGGAAGGAGGTCCCGGAGCGCGGATCTTTTCCGGATACCTTCCCCAAGATTTTATATTTTTCAAAATACTCAAACTATTTAAATAATTGAATTATCGATCCGAATCAAATAATATAAATCCCGGAAGAAGGGTCCGAGATTCCTCCGGACCGTGCCTTCAAGATTTAAAATACTTAATTTATTCAAATTATTTAATTTCCAGAGATCGAATTAAATACTTCAATTAATATTTTATTAGAAATTATTGCGACCTCTTTATCTTTTCTTTTGCTTTCGCATATGAAATATTATATTTGAAAAAGACAAAATTAGACCCGATCCCTTCTTATTTCTATAAAGACTATCTTATTCTGAAAATCTATTCTCTGATATCTTTATCAATTCGACAGCCTTCAATTTAATTAAGAAAATCTTTGGGAAAATTTAGTACTATCGAGCCGTCATTTTCAGATTCGGAGAACGCAACGATTCGATAACACCAAATTTTCTGAAAAGAAATCTTTTGGAAAATTTGATATATCGGACCATTATCTTCAATTTTTGCAAATATAATGAATCGATAATTCCAAATATTCTGAAAAGAAATCTTTCAGAAATTTTGATATTATGGAATCAGTCTATGATACCTATCTCATTTATCTTCGATCTTCGAAAGAAATATATTTTATTAGGCCATCTTATAATCCGATCGCACCTTTTCGCAAAAAAGACGCGCAAGTTGATTAATCGACCTCTTTCTATATCATATTTCTATATCCATAAAAGAAATCTCATTCTATATTATGATTCCGTTCTTTTCTTATTTCAATATTCCATATTCTTAAATTATTATCCAAAATCTTTTCCTGCCTTCCTTCTCCGAAAAAATCAACGAGATAAATCGTAAATCTTAGTCCCTAAGATTAATGATTATAATTCTTCTCTAATAAAGAAAGAATATAAATCAAAAATGATACGGATCAAGGCTGAGATATATTAATCTCTTTAGGACTGACTGCTCTCCAATGCTCGTTCTTTATATAATCTGAAATCAGGATTGAGAGAAATTCGCCCGCTATGAGCAGTGCCCGCTCGCTCAACGTCCAATAATTGTCCTTATTTACCATTCCGAGTCCCCGATTCCGGGTTTCAATTCCGGGTACCGAATTCCGGATAGGCGGGGGTCCCGGAAGATTAGCGACGAGTAAAATGATATTATATTTCTTGGGACAGCGCGATCTCCTTGCTAGGAGCGAAGTTGTTTCCTTTTTCTTATAAAAGTCGAAGGTTGCAAGAAATAAAAAGGGAGACACTCCTCGGCCTTTAGCTCCGGGCCAAGCCTAACTATGGTCGAAATATAAAGCAAGAATCTAAGGTTCCCGAAATAAAAAGAGGACCTGCCTTGGTCGAAAACTAACGAATAATTTAGAATGATTTTTCTCTAATTCCAGAGAAGACCATTCCTATCCTAATAAGATTTAAAAAAAGAAGAAAACTTTTTCTTATCGGAAAAGAAAGATATAGATCTCTCTTCTTTTTCGAGAAATCACAGAGATCTCTCTTCTGAATTGCTAGGAGAGGACCTATCAATCTAAATCCTCTTCTTTTTCATGATATTAGATAGGATTCGTTTATTTCGCTATTTTTGAAAATTAGAGCGAAATTTCTTTTGTTAAAGAAGTGAATTTCTTCAAATATCTCGTAATTGAAGAATATTTCTTCAAAACACTTCTATATTATTTCAATTCTCGCCAAAGATTACGAAAATTCTAAGAAAATTCTTATCTTAGAATATGAAATAGAAGATTCATTTTTTTCTTTCTATATATATTATGAAACAGACCAGATTTTGTTACTTTAAGATTTTCAATTCTTTCTTCTTAAAATAGATATTTTTCCAATAAGATTTCTATCATATCAAAAGAAGAAAGCAGCCTCTTATTGAACAGAATTTTTGAGAAGATGATTTTTTCTATTAATATGAAATTCCTCTTATCAAATCAGAATAGAAGAACCTCTCCAATTCCCCTTATCGAATCTGAATCAGAATATTTTCGTTTTGGAAGTTGAGAGAGAATCTAGAACTCTCGTATTATGAACGAGATTTCTTTAATTTCGCCGTATCTCTTCATAATACTTCAATTTTCAAATGATTTCTGATTACATGCTAAGACCGGATAAAGCAGAGCCATCAGAAAACCCGCAAAAGCCCATAATGAGCGTCGCTCTTTAAAGTATATATTTCCTACAAACCCACCTCCGGAGTGTGGGTCTTAGAAACACATGCCTATTACAAGCCGAGTATCAATCTTTCTCTACCTACGAGAGCTAACATTAAATGTACGCTGAAGGGTCGGGAAAACGAGACGCAGCTACGCAAGGAACTTCACCTTGAGCATATGCGGTTCAAAACATTCCTAGCACGACTCTAGCGGTTTTCGTAGCGCCAAGGTATACTCCAAAACAGATGCTCCCCCAACGCATTGATGTCAATCCCAATTATTCCAACGACACGCGAACTTAGAACACAGCCCATATAAATGCTTAATTTATTCTACGTTCTTTTCGTTCGCATTATTTTTGATTGGTACATTGTGTGACCTAATTCTCGCGCTCTTTTCCTTCGCTCCTATAAAAACCAGGATTCGCTCCGCTCCTTTTGGTCTTTGCCACGGTTATTTGTAATGAAAAGACCGGAAGGTAAGCACGAAGGCGAAAAACAAAAAGTGAGATAAGATTCGAAATCATTGAACCAACTCTTCAGTTCTTCATTCTTAACGAACCGATGCCTCTCTATCTCGGGTTCATCAGCTGCAGTCTATGGCCTAGACTTTCTTTATTCGTATCACACTTACAATGGTGAAGAATCTGTTTCCAGGGCTCTAAATGTTGTGACTCACGCACGGTTTCCATGCATCCCAAGCAGGCATGAGCTAGCTCTTGCATAGGTATGCAGTATACATTGTCCCCGTTTCCTGATCTTTTCACCGCTATTTCCTGGTCTTCACTTTGAGCCAATCGGAGCAAGATTTGGGCAATCGAATCCGATCGCAGAGTGGCGGCCTTGGCGAAGTGCGAACTGCTTGGCTCGGATCTGCTATGCCGCGACGCGATGCTAAGCACATGGCTCTGAAGCCAGAGTTGACTTGGGCTGCTGCCCAAGGTGACATCGGATGCTTGATTGGAGCTGTGACCTGAATCAGCTCGACACCTTACCTAAAATCCCTGAGCCCGGGATTCCCATAACAACTTAATCACGGCTTGCAGCACCGCAGGCACTCCGAAGGGTGAGGACAATCTTAGAACCCAGCCCGGTCCAGCAACGCATTCCGCAAGGAGACGGCCAATGCCTTCTGATCTCTCCATGCGCAATCATAACTCTCCGCTTGGCCGCATTATTGATAAGGGCAATGGGTATGGAAAGTCGTGGCCTTTTGTTCTAAGCTCTGCAGTTCGACTCAACGCTTAGAAAAGGAGTGGCATCAATGCAACTTATGAAACTTGCCGTGCGTCCTTGAAAGTCAATAGAGAAGAATCATGTTTGGCCTGGTCCTTGATGCCGCCGGTATGTCTTGCAAAATATCCTGCGTAGCCTTCGAAGTGCTTCCTCAGTCCAGCGCTCAAAATTCGAAGCATTTGGGGATAAGAGCAACTGAGGGGAGGACTTAGCCAAGTGGATCATACATGTTTGTGCGTGAAGTTTCTATGCTGAGGTCGCGTCAGTGGTGGTGGCGTGGCAATCAAGGAAGGAAACGCCATGAAGTACTCGTTCATGACCTTTTGCCGTGAACCGGAGGGCACAAATCAAAGTCGAAGTCCTGGACAGAGTCGACATGTCCCAGTGTCAATTTGGGGTTTCAGAACCTGTAACCAACCCCTACATGCTCCCGCCGCTTGCGAAAAGAGGAACGATGCAGGACGAAAAGCAGCAAGAGTGATCTGCAAGACAAAAAAGCATACCGTAAATGTCTCAGGCCCATCCCATACCCTGCAACGACCACACGTAGGCCGGCCCGCCGTCTGCTCCAAGAAGAGCTCATGGCGGAATCGCCTCGGAATTTGCAGCTTCTGGTATCGTTCTGGAGAGTCTGTGCCTTCTGGATTCATGGCAAATCTGATCTGGGTCCTAGGTCTTTCGCTGCAGCTACTGCTTCGCAGGACATCGCAGGATACAAGATGTGGCTGTCGAAACGAAACTGCAGCAGCTGTTTTACGAATTGCCGAACTGCTCGTTTGCAGCACTGGAGGATCTCTCGACCTCTGGCAGCCGAAGATGGCAAGCGAGACTGGAAAGCATGTCTAGTACATGTGCACATGTTTCTTTGTCCGACTGCATTAACGTGAACATTCTTTGATCTCCTTTGCCTTTATTTCGCAGACAAGAACTAGGACCTAGAGGGATCCGCAGCCGTAGTGGAAACCTTTGCCCCTCAGCCAAAACCCGAAATCTGATGCTTCAGCGCCCGTGAACGACTGACTGTCAGCCCCTCTGCTGACAGTCCGAGAATCACCCTGGACCAACTTCAAGTTAACATGTCAGGCTCTAGACTCTAGACTGCAAGGTTGTGCAGAATCCGGGCTGCCGAAGTCGGTGAAACTTCTGGGATCGCAGTTCTTCTGCGACCTCTCGAGCCGCCCTGCTGGGCCCTGTCTGCAATCAGTGCCATCTTAGATTTGGCCATGCTCTCATTCTTGACCGTTCGAACAGTCAACAGCTCGCCGCTAGCCTGCCTAAACTTGCAAATGGGCTCGAAGCCTTTAACGCACAGCGCACATCGTCGACTTACCCCGGCTTTCCGGATTTCATTCACTTTTGAAACTCCGGCTCAACCACTTTTCTGCTTATGCGCATGGCTCCTTCGAATTGACATCAGTGTGATTCAGTGTGTATTGAACCCCTGCAGTGACATGTATCTGCAGTGGACAGGCAGAGGGACGGCCGAGAAAAGTGCGGACCTTCGTGCTGACTTTGGTGGAAACGGCTTCATCTGATTTCTGCACGGGCAGCCACATCCCAAGCAGCCCCAGCACCGGATGTTTTACAACTTGGTAAGACAAACTTTACGGGCTCAGACTGCTCAAAGAGCGACTCTGTGGGGTATATTGCATACACAAAATGTGCTCAACGTCAGTCACAGGCGATTGAGGGAAGCATGTTGAACAAGCAAGCCCCGAGCGGGAGCCTCGGTTCCTGAGAACATGATGCTTTGGGGATCAAAGAAGTCTCTTGACTCGTGACTAATCACCACTGTATGATCCACCTCAACTTGTACTGTAGGTGTACAGTTGAACTCATTGCCATAGCTGCTGGCGCTTCTTCTTCGATAGTGGTGGCAGCGTAGCCACTGCCGGCTGAACCTGCGGCAGAAGCTGTTTCATGGAGCTTGCGGTGCCAGGTTGCTGCAGGAAGGTCTCAATGCTGCAAGCAAGATTTGGACAAGTCACCCTACACCTGTGCAATCAGGTTCACTACTACAGGCCTATGCCCAGCAGTAGACTTATACGCCGCAGTGCAGCACAAGTTCAAGTGCTCCCCGGTTTCTTGATTCTCTTCTGCAGCTCATGTGCTTCATGCACTTTTTCAATCCAGCTGGCTGGCACATCGCACAATTCATCAAGGTTGCTTCAACCAAGAAGCACGATTATGACCATGGGGTTCATCAGGAAATGATGCGCAATCTTGGCGACTTGTGAATGTCTATTCCTTCTCCCACAGGGCCTCATACTTGTGGCATCGCCAACCACGGACAGAACCAGCAGCTACAAGTTGTGCGGGTTTGCTTGTCTGGCAACCGCAGTAGGTAGCGTGACGTCATAGCTCTCGGGTTTCACGCGCATGTTCCCAGGCATGTGCTACAGCCCCAAAGTCCTGAGACTGGCCCGCTTTCTAAAACAGTCGCCGACTACAGGCTTCAGTTGTGCATCAGCATTTGCAGCATGACCTTGACGATAGCATTTGAAACCTGCACCGCACGGCCAGCCTCACAACGGGCCTCCGTTCTGCACTCTGCCTCAAGACTTTGTCCCAAGAGCGCTCCAGTCCCACCTGCCTAGAAGTCACACACCCGCAACCTAAGACTAGGACACTCAAGGCCCCGAGGACACTTTGAGCCACAGCAAGGCCTCAAAACCAACAAACGAGCAGAATGCTCGTTCCAACTGGAGACGTGTAGGACATCAGCAGGGTCGCACGCATCAAGAAAGTCAGGTACAGCTTAGCGCAGCCGCGCTTGGGGCGTGTGAAAATCGGCTTTTACTTTGTCAACGGCTATTGTCGCAGGGAATGGCTGCTGTGCGGATTCCCGTACTGAATCGCCTGCTTCGATCCATGTCTTCGAGGAGTCAGCTGTTTCCTGTCAGGGCAACTGGATGGACACGTGGGCAACCGCCTCACAAAAACCTGTGCCACAGTCAGGCTGTCCTGCTTGGGAAGTGGCTGTAGCAAGTGCTCATGGCTTGCCGCTTCCTCGCAACCATGAAGGCAAACACGGCAGTGGCTCTGACGGTGCCAATGCCTCCGCGAATGTCCGATGCTCTGAGGCTCTCTGAGGCTGCTGCATCGATGGGCCGCGGATGAACCGCGGAGTCGTGGCCCGAGCCGGGTCTGCCAGCGTCAACCCCAAATACACTTACTCCCGAGGTGGGGCTTCAACAGATTCCCTCAGTCGATATGGCTTTGCGCGGGGTCCACGGCTGAGAACAGGTGGAAAGGAATCGAATTCATGTTCGCAGTTGAACTGGCATCCTCTAGACTTGATGGCCGAGTGGTTAAATCGCCGTGTCAGCGGCAAGATTCTCATGTAGTTGGAAGCTCTTCGGCCTGCATCTGCCAGGATAAAGTCCACGAGGTTGTCACGCTTTTGAAGTGTTCTGCGCTCAATCGGCGGCACCTGCGATGCTGCCAAATTGGAACAGGGTACAGCGCTTAGCATGGCTTCACAGCTTAGCAGGGCCGTTGGTGCTGAATAGTTCGTTTGCCCAAAGCAGGTTCTGGACAGTGACACCAACATTTCGTCTAAAGAGTGTGGACTCTACTGAGGCTGGATGTTGGCTCGCTCCCTCACACCAGCTTTTGAACCCAAAGACTCGACTCGGTCGCAAAGGAGGGGTGGGTGGTCAGATGACACTCTTGGGTAAGTGGGTTTACGAGGATGCTGGCTCTTTCCTGTGCGTAATTCTCGCTAGCGTGTCAAACTCTTCATACTCTTGACCGCGATAAATACAATCAATCTGCAGCCCCGGCATGCCCGGCTGCCCCATCCTCTGGTCGTCTCGCTCGAGCTGCCGCTGCTTCGTTTGCCATCTGTTCGTAGTCGAAAGCTGGGCTCCGTGAGTCCGAGCCGTCCGTCGCCTCGTTCAGGACGGCTGGGCTTCGAGACGCACTGAGAAACTTCATGAATGGGGGGGTGCTGCGGCCACAAGAGGTTGGGGGGGGAGCTGCGAAGAAGGGGGGGCTGGAATACTTCATGCTGGCAGGTACGAACCATCACGCTTCGTGACCCCTGTTTACAAGACTCTCAAGTCCACTTCTGAAGCTACAGAAAGCGATGGAAGGGAGGGCATGTGAGCAAGCAGCATGGCTCGATGTGGTGGGCCAGGCGGGGAGCGGCGTGCATGCTGGCAATGACGACGCAGCCAGTGTTTTGGATTTGCTACTGAGGGCGCAGAAGTCTCGTCAACCAACTGCTCGATCAAAGAGAGATGATTGAGCGGCTGCAATGGGACTCTACATGCTTCCTGGTGCGTGCTGTAGCAGGGCTAGACAAGCACTAGCTAGCGGTCGACTGGCCTTCCGCGTCAAACTCGGAGCACGGCTTCTGCTCGGTGCAGTTGGTGCATACCCCTCCGAGGGCTGTCGGATTCTTGTTTGGCGCATTGAGGGAAAGTACGATGACAGGTCTACCGCACCATATGCATATGTGCAGTGTTGCACAGGTGCAGCAGGCGAAATGGAGACCACCCCACTCACATCTGTATGTATTTCCACCAGAAGAGAGTCGTTGTGCACCTCCCGAGGCAGTGGTGCTTTGCTGCGGCCGGCCGGGTGCACCTCACGGTCTAAGCAGCTGTACGAGTAGGACTCCTTGAATAAGTCGAATTCTGTGTCTGTCGATCTATTACGTGTTCTGCTTCACAAAACCAAGACTCCCGAAAGCTGACCGGTAGATGTGCTCTGTTTCCAACAGTCCTGATGGCAAGCATGTGTCTGCATTTGTGTGTTTGAACCATTTTGTTGCAGGGGGGTTGCAGCCAAGAAGCTGCAAGCAACTCCAACTCTCTCTCTCTCTCTATATATATATATACATACAGATATATGATATATACATACCTGTGTAATTATGCGTGTACTATGTATGCATGTGTGTGCGTGTATAAAACTTATGTGCACGCGTGTTGTTGCATATATGGATATGCCCGCAATGCTTGCCTCCAAGCCGAGGGCATCTGCCAGGCCCCCAAGTGCAACCAAATCCTGGCTGGTGAAATCAAACTGGGTAATTTTAGCAGCTCAGCAGTTTGGGCACGGCTCAAGTAACCATCAGCTCTTGCGTACTGACCGCGGGCCGTCGGCTTACACCTCTACGGGCCTCTGCGCATTCTTCGATCTCCTCGCTCTCGGCCTGTGCAAGAGATGTCAAGGACAAAGACAGAAGCCAAGTCTGTTGTGTCCAGCCAGAAATGAAGAGCAGTTGCTAGCGGCAGCAATGGTGTTCTGTTTGGCAGCTCGAGCGCGCCTAGATGCGCCTTCAGCTTCCCACAAAACCCTTGCCCACCCCCCCCCCGCTTGGAGGGGCCCACCCCGCTGCTGGTAAACTCTTCAATTGTGCCCGGATGTCCCTAGACCTTTTGGCAAAGGTCCTCTTGCTGTCATCTTTCAAAGTCTCTGCGCCCTGCAGGCCCTAGGCCTCTTCTGCAGTCAAGTCAAGGTCGAGGTCCAAAGCCAAGGCTCTGCTTCTTTCCTGAGCACATGTAGAAGAGTCGCAGGCTGCGGACACACCTGTATGGGATGCCTGGATCTGCCGATACTATCCGCACGCTGCAATCGAGTCTCGTAGACGTGATTGCCAGCGCTAGCTTCAGCCTCTCCGGGTCATGCGGTTCATGAAGAAGTCTAAGTCTATGTGATTCGCTCCGTGGCTTGGACCGGACAGCAACTCGCAAAACTCACAAGGCGATTGCATCGGGGCTCCCAACTCCGCTCAACTCACAGCCTGCAAAGGTGCTTCTTCCGGGTACATCTGCTCCGGATACCCCTCAGCAGAATAGTTTTCGTAGAACTCCTCGGTCGGCTTCTCCTGGCATTCCGAACAGTTGGCGCGCCATGTTGGCAGCAAGAACTTCCTGTCGAGAACATGGCAGCGCTCTTTGCGAGCTCTTTTTGTTCTTAGGATGGATGATGCTGGAGGCTATCGAATCCTTTCACAGCATGTGAGGCGGCTGATCAAACCCATGAACCTCAAAAGCCCCAGATAAATCGGAATGCTTTTGTAAATTCTCTCGCCAACACCCACAAGCACTGAACGTCTCGCAACAAAGGGATACATGGCACAGGTCTTGTGCCAACGTCTTTCAACCGAAGAAAACTGTGAACACCACCGCGAGGCACAGCTTGAAGTCTCCCTCACTGATCGAATCAACGATTGCGGACGTCGCTCGGGCTGACAAAAAGGATTTCAAGTTGCTCAAGTTGTGCTGCCCTTCCCATCTTCCACCATCGCAAATACCATTATTTCTCGTTCATGCCTTCTGCGCGGGACCTCTGTGGAAACTTGCGCCAGCTACGCCCATTGCCAGAAACACGTATGTCGTTGGTACAGTTCTTGTGCTGCGATTTCACAGCTCTACTGCTTGTCACATCCAGTGAGTGGTCCGTGTTGCCTGTCGTGTGTGAATGCCAGAGATGGGACGCCCGATCCGATCCAGTCTAGGCTAGCGGCTAGCAATCCCACATCCGAACCTTCGAGCCCGGGCCCTTGGCCTGAGGCTCGGCTCGGGGCATGGACTCCATCGCTCGGTTCAGGGCTTCGCCAGCGGCCTGCACAGGACGAGAGAACTTCGCGTTACATCTGGCCGCTCGGCCCCGTCATAAGCCAGCAACTTTTGCGTGATGCATGATGTGTCTGTTGAACTGTAGCGCTAGCTCGTTTTGAGCCTGGCTTTCAACCTGTTCTCTCTGGGCTTCAGATCCCAAACGAAACAGAGGACGGAAGCCGACCGGGGCACGAGGGCAAGCCGGCCAACCTTGGAAAAAACAGGCAAAACCCTCAACTGATTTCCGGAGCGGGCTCCAAGCCGGCTCCGGTGTAGGCCACGGGTGCCGCTTTGTTTAGGACAGTGTTGTTCAAGACACGAAACCGCGCATATCCCTCGAGAATGGACCCTTAAGGGGCCCCTGATAGTGCGATGTTGAAACAAGTCGTGCCCGACTAAAGCAAATCTGCCGAGCATCTCCCAATGCAAAGGGTTCTTCTGATACATGAATTACGTAGCAGTACAGCAGTCTTGCTGTCAGCTGTTGGGGATTCAGTTGGCTTATTGTTTATTGACATTGCCACTGACAAGGCTAGGGAGCCTTTTCTTAAGCTTCTCTGCATTATTCGTCTCCTTCGATAGGCCTTGTCACAGTACTGGTGAAAGAAGGGCAGTCAATGAGACAGGAACTCTTTCGTCTTGGTAAGAGAAGAACATCCGTTTTCCTTGGGTTATGTGAACGGGTGGAGCTTTCCTGGCATATCCCCGAGCAAAACCCGCACTCGTCTACACCCCCTACACCCAGCCGCTGCCGAAAAACCAACCTGTGTTCCCCCACTTCGCGCAGTCTTTGCTTTGCTCAGGGGCATGGGGAAAAGGAGGGCCCTCTTCTCCGCTCGTCCTCTTTCCCCTCTCTCTTTCTGTTTATCTGTCGACCTGATTGTCAATCCGTCTGTCTGTCTACCGAGCTATCTATATACGTCTGTAAATGATGCCGTCGCTGTGAACAGGCTCTCATTGGCAGAGGCAGTGAGCTAATCGGGTTTCGCTTGAGCCGCTTGGGATCCACAACAGGTTAGGAAGCTGCGCTGGAGCAGCTGCAGCTTCAGATGCTTCAGCTGGTAGATCGACATTTGGACATATTTGGACCGTTGGCACTGTTGAGGCTTCGCACGGCTTCCCGTCTCAAAGAGGTGAAATTGAAGCCATCCCTCGGCACACCTGTAGTGCGAAGTTGATCGAATCGCCAGAGCCCAGATCGGCGCTGCTGGGCCCGAAGTCGCCTGTCTCCTTGAAATGATGAATGGCGAGGCCGTGTGCAGCACTCGTTGGAGTTTCTTCGGCATCAGCCGAAACAGTTGCTTTGGAACTAATCTAGAACAACATCTCCAAGGGTCTGTTCGTGAAGAAAGAACGGGACACTAGTTTGACACATTCAAGCGACGCATGCCGAGCCACTTACACATCGATTCGAATTGTGTTCAACGGCATACCACATCCGAGCTAGACGGCCGTTTGAAGATGCTCCAAAGTAATTGTCGACTTGCTTCATTACCAGGTGTCAAAACCCGAAGCCGATCGACTCGGTTGCGGTGTCTTACGTAGGCGATGTTAAAAGTTCCTGATGCAGCCGCTTCTACAACCCATTCCTTCGACCAGACCGAGAGCAAACTGAAGAAGGGTCACCCATAACAAAAGATGCACGCGATCGTCAAGTGAAGTATGGCGATGAAGGCGTTGCCGAGTGGCGAGGCTGCGTGGCCCTGTGGCTTCTGCGCTGCGCCTTTCGGCCAGCAAGTCCGCCTGACTCTCACGAGGACGCCCTTTTGTGCTGTGCGTCTTGCGATGTGTTCAAGGGATAAGGCCAGAACCTTAACATCTGAACCCAGGGTCAGAAGCAAAGCGCCCACGCCCATGTCCCGTATGTCCCGTTTGCAGCAACCCTGTCCTGGAGCCGTCTTGGTTGAGCTGCCTGTTCGGCAAGCTGCTCAGCCGGATTAAAACCGCAAGGGCCCGCTGAGTCCAAGCATTCTTCCGCGGCCTCGCATGTGAACGCGAACGAATCCGTAAAAATAAATGCACATCTGTCCCCTCAAGATTTGCATGGTCTGCTTTGCTCGCTGTAACGTTCCCAACAATTGGCAACTGGAGCATTCGGATGCATGCATGGCGCTGCAAGAACCGTTGAGTGGTCTAGTGGTTTCATGTACACGAAAAGGCATGTCAGGTGAAGGTGCCATGTTGTGGACGCAAGAGCTTCGACTTTTAAGGGGTCGCCTTGCATGCCACTGCCACGCTGTCGTGAAGTTTGCCGAGAAGCCTTGCCTTGCGCGTGATGCTTGGAACACGGCTGCATCTGTCCGGCGCACTTGGCGGATGCTCCTCGAAACAGTTCAGGTTCGTGACAATCTGGAAGGAGGTACGACCACGCGTACATGCATGTACCGCATTGTGCGAGGCATGTGCACCTCGCGCGGCTTCTGCGCCTTCCGGCGACCCGCTGGATTCACCTCAGCTCGGCCACGGGTGCCGGAGCACCGCGTAGGATTCACGATTCTTCGCCTGACACCTCCGATGGGCTGCATCTGCAACATAGTTTGTTTGCAAATGCTGGGCTGCTAGGTCTGCTAGGTGTCACTGGCATCTTATCAGCCAGACGGGAGTCCGAAGGGTAACGGAGATTTGGACTCTCGACAGCATCTAACGAAGGAGGCAGGAGTTTCAGGAAGCAAAACATGGACCAGCCGCTTGATCGGCTTGGCTGCCACACCGACAGCTTCGGGCTGCAGTGTTGTGCAGGCATGGCGTCATACACACGCTTCACCTCCACGTGCCTAACGGAGTCGAGGTCAACCCCAGGCTATAGGAGAAGTGCGCACGTCTTCGTGTCGTTTTGCATTTTCTCAGTTGCGAAGTTGCCTGCAACATGCTGCAAGGGTGTTTCCTGCCTACTCTTGCTGCTTCACGCTGTATGGACACCCTCACACGCACACACCGCCAAAACGCGCACGCCCACGCAAGCATGCAGACAGACATACAGACACAGACACAGACAGAGACACAGACAGAGACACACACACACACACACTCACTCATTCACTCGCTCACTCACTTACACAATATCACACGCACACACACACACACACACACACACACACACACACACACACCCCTCCACCCACCCCTCCACCCACCCCTCCACCCACCCACCCACCCACACACCCACCCACACCCACACACCCACCCGCACCCACCCGCACCCACCCGCACCCACACACCCACACACCCACACACCTACACACCCACACACCCACACACTCTTACACCCTTACACCCTTACACCCTTACACCCTTACACCCTTACACCCTTACACCCGCACACACACAATCACACACGCACAAACACACACGGACAGTGGGAGAGAAGCACTGATGGCTTGCTGCCGCATTTTCCATCACCTGCGAGTGACAGATCGTCTTGTGCCCTCGTCGTCGTGTCATGTGCCCAGTAGTAGGGATAGTGTCAAGTCCCTGGCACCTGCACCGTAGAAAGATGTAGAAAGGATCTGGAATCTGGGTCCTGTCCTCTGCACCTTTAATGGGGATAGGGTCCTGTCCCCAATGCCAGACAATGAGCATGGATACCACTGCCCTGGATGGTGTGCAATGTGCAAGCAAGGCGTAGAACGTCTAGGGTACCCAGTAAGTAGGGACAGGGCCCAGTCCTTACGCCACAGGGAAAAACTAGAATTGGGGAAGGAAAGAGAGAGAAGGAGGCCAGAGACCGAGCTCGACTGACAGACCGAGACGGATGACCAAACCCTGCAGAATGCAGCCACTAGGCTCCAGCCGAAAAGGTGCTAAAACCTCGAGCATACTACGACCTGCGGTCTCCGAAGGCTTGCTTCCAAACAAAGAGGTACACTCAAAACTGAGCGAGAGTTCACTTGAGGGTCAAATTTGTACTTACGCACACATCAGCAGCTGAAGAGATAGAGAGAGATCTGCCATCGCTCTGCTGCTGTGGTAAACTCAGTCGAGCCTTGCTCGTCCGCTGTACTGGGTTATTTGCGGCTCAATTCCGGAAACTGGCAGTGCCCACACAGGCGAGTTGCCTACTGGCGACAAGGCCGACGCACGGAGGTGGTACTGAAGGCTTGCTGCCGCTTCTTCCGTCACATCACCTGTGAGTGGTAGAGCGGCAGATCGTCGTCTTGTGTCTCCGTCGTCGTCATATGTGCCTGGTAGTAGTGATAGGGTCAAGTCCCTCGCACTTGTGGGATGCGGTGCTGTCTCTGGTACCACCTTGCCTGGCACCACCCAAGCCTGGTACCACCCATGCAGCGTCGAAAGGATCTGGGTCCTGTCCTCCGCACCGTACGCGAGGATAGGACCCTGTCCCCAATGCCACACAATAAGAACGGCCACCACCGCGCGGACGGTGTGCGATGTCCGGAGTCCAAGCATAGTGTAGAACGTTTGTGGTATCCGGAATCAGGGATGGGGTCCAGTCCCTGGCACCAAAGGGAATATGGTTTCCGTCCAATGGCAGGTACAGATTTCTCAAAATCCGTCCCTCGTAACGCTGTTCGGAGCCGACTCCCCGGCTCGGATCGAGGGCCCGGAGCGTTGAACTCTGCACCGGAGCCCCGATGACGTATGCGGAGGGGCAAAGAATGCGAGAGGGACCGTTTCCGTAGGCCGGAGAGCACCCCAGGTCGACACTCACTCACTTTCGTCGGACTATTTGCAATCAAAACCTTCAGCTTAGAATCAAGGCTCCCACCCCCACCCTCCACCCCACAGGTTTTCTGCTGGGCGGGAAGATCTAGGAAGCCGTCGCGAAAAAACCCGTGCTACGTACCTTACAGCGAATCTTCTGCCATCTTTGAAGACCAGAACACCACTTCACATCAGCTTGCCAGAAGTCAGTTGCACAAGTTGAGACAAAGCACGGCGAGGCCGAGGGCGGTGGCAAGGCTTCTGTCAAACTCCTCCGAGTTCGCAGGCCACGGGGCAAAAACAGCTCTCAGGTACAACCCGCCCCTTGCTGGACAAATGGCACCATGCAGAGTAAGCCCCGAATCCGCAAGCCCAGTGCTTCTTGAGGGTGCTGCAATCGCACCATGCATCGGGCGGACGGGACAAAGTATGGACAAAGCCTCTTGCATGTGGTGTCTTCTACCGCAACGCAACGTCGGGGAGCACAGTGCTAGTCTGAAGTGTTTGACAATTGCTATGGCCTGAGGCTCGGCTCGGGGCTTGGACTCCATCGCTCGGTTCAGGGCTTCGCCAGCGGCCTGCACATGATGCATGATGTGTCTGTTGAACTGAAACGCTAGCTCGCTTTTAGCCTGGCTTTCAACCTGTTCTCTCTGGGCCTCAGATCTCAAACTACAAGTAGTTTCAGTGACTCAAACTTTCGACTTACCTTGCCACCGCCCTCGGCGCTTGTTCATATTCATACAAAGCCCCCCACACACACACACACGGCCTCGAGTTTTCTGGACATGAACTGCTACAGCTTTGATGCACTCTTGCCTGAGCTGTCCGAGCTATCCCGAACCGAAGACAAGACAGGCTCTGCAGGTTCCGATGCTGCAGTTGGCGGAGCAGTGAGCCATGCGGAGACAGCAAAGCCGACACCCTGAAGCGACTGCCCTTGCAACAAGCGGAGTTCCCCTTTCTCCCTTCCTACCTTCAGTGCGAAGTTGATCGAACCGCCGCAGCCCAGATTGGCGTCGCTTGGTCCGAAGTCACCGGTCTCCTCAGGATGACTGAGGCCCGAAAGCTGACTCTCGTGACTGCGCAGATTGGGGATGTGCTCTTTGTGACACATCAGGACCACGAAGCAAACATCGGTGTCGCCTGCGGTCGAGGAGTCAGCTATATGAACAGTGCTCAGGCAGCCCCAATTCGCTCTGAAACCCAAGGAGCAAATAGGGGGACTAAGCTAACTGCTTGACGTGTGCAAGTCGGGTAGCAAGGCTGCATTGTCTGATGGCATCCGCAACATCGTCGCTTGCGTGGCTTCGTCTTCCAGCCAACCCGTCTGCCTGGCTCTCAAGGATGGATAGAGTGTTCGGATTACCCAAGACCCACGCCGTTGCCACCGTAACCCGGCAGAGCAACCAACAGTCCAACAGTCCCTGCTACTCGCACTCCAGGCATGATAAGATTCAACATCCACATGAAGAGAGGCCCGAAAGACGTCCGAAGTCGGACATCTAGGGTCGGCTCCGATCTTGTCTATGCAGGTTGCGCTGGCTGTCCAAATTTCCGAACCCTCGAGCCCAAGCCCTTGGCCTGCGGCTCGGCTCGGGGCTTGGACTCCATCGCTCGGTTCAGGGCTTCGCCAGCGGCCTGCACATGATGCGTGATGTGTCTGTTGAACTGTAATGCTAGCTCGCTTTTTCGCCTGGCTTTCAACCTGTTCTCTCTGGGCCTCAGATCTCAAACTACAAGTAGTTTCAGTGACTCAAACTTTCGACTACCTTGCCACCGCCCTCGGCGCTTGTTCATATTCATACAAAGCCCCACACACACGGCCTCGAGTTTTCTGGACATGAACTGCTACAGCTTTGATGCACTCTTGCCTGAGCTGTCCGAGCTATCCCGAACCGAAGACAAGATAGGCTCTGCAGGTTCCGATGCTTCAGTTGGCGGAGCAGTGAGCCATGCGGAGACAGCAAAGCCGACACCCTGAAGCGACTGCCCTTGCAACAAGCGGAAAAATGCTGCGATTCAAGTTCCCCTTTCTCCCTTCCCACCTTCAGTGCGAAGTTGATCGAACCGCCACAGCCCAGATTGGCGTCGCTTGGTCCGAAGTCACCGGTCTCCTCAGGATGACTGAGGCCCGAAAGCTGACTCTCGTGACTGCGCAGATTGGGGATGTGCTCTTTGTGACACATCAGGACCACGAAGCAAACATCGGTGTCGCCTGCGGTCGAGGAGTCAGCTATATGAACAGTGCTCAGGCAGCCCCAATTCGCTCTGAAACCCAAGGAGCAAATAGGGGGACTAAGCTAACTGCGTGACGTGTGCAAGTCGGGTAGCAAGGCTGCATTGTCTGATGGCATCCGCAACATCGTCGCTTGCGTGGCTTCGTCTTCCAGCCAACCCGTCTGCCTGGCTCTCAAGGATGGATAGAGTGTTCGGATTACCCAAGACCCACGCCGTTGCCACCGTAACCCGGCAGAGCAACCAACAGTCCAACAGTCCCTGCTACTCGCACTCCAGGCATGATAAGATTCAACATCCACATGAAGAGAGGCCCGAAAGACGTCCGAAGTCGGACATCTAGGGTCGGCTCCGATCTTGTCTATGCAGGTTGCGCTGGCTGTCCAAATTTCCGAACCCTCGAGCCCAAGCCCTTGGCCTGCGGCTCGGCTCGGGGCTTGGACTCCATCGCTCGGTTCAGGGCTTCGCCAGCGGCCTGCACATGATGCGTGATGTGTCTGTTGAACTGTAATGCTAGCTCGCTTTTTCGCCTGGCTTTCAACCTGTTCTCTCTGGGCCTCAGATCTCAAACTACAAGTAGTTTCAGTGACTCAAACTTTCGACTACCTTGCCACCGCCCTCGGCGCTTGTTCATATTCATACAAAGCCCCACACACACGGCCTCGAGTTTTCTGGACATGAACTGCTACAGCTTTGATGCACTCTTGCCTGAGCTGTCCGAGCTATCCCGAACCGAAGACAAGATAGGCTCTGCAGGTTCCGATGCTTCAGTTGGCGGAGCAGTGAGCCATGCGGAGACAGCAAAGCCGACACCCTGAAGCGACTGCCCTTGCAACAAGCGGAAAAATGCTGCGATTCAAGTTCCCCTTTCTCCCTTCCCACCTTCAGTGCGAAGTTGATCGAACCGCCACAGCCCAGATTGGCGTCGCTTGGTCCGAAGTCACCGGTCTCCTCAGGATGACTTGCAGTGAGAGCGATGGCCGGCTCCCACTCCGGCTCCGCATCTCGCAGATATCTACAGCACCACAATGTCTCCGAGGTGCATGTCCAGCCAATTCATGTGCAGATTCGAACAAGTGCGAATCTGTGTGCTCGTGCTGCTATAGTGAAAAACAGAATCGGGAATACATGAGTTGTTCCACGTGCGCAAGGTCCGAGTTAGTGCGCACATGTTCCTAGCTCATGAGGGTTCGAAAGCAAGATAAAGGGCCAAGCCTCACAGTGTAAGTCCAGGTCAGTCAAGCTCGTTTGAAATATGCCACTGGCAGTCAGGCTTTTCAGACCGGAAGGCTTACTGTGGGAATGTTACCTTATCATTTATCCGGCACAGGTTTCACCGATGGAATACGGGTCCAGCCTGCTGCTGTAAGCCGCAAACTTTCACTCAGGACTGGAATGGACTGGGTTAACACCCTCCAGTCTACAGCCGTCCACGACTCGAACACAAAGCATTGTGAGGGCCCGGGTGCGGCAGTGGTTTTTGCAGTAAAACTGAGCACGCATCCCGACCGAGCAAGACAGACTAGCAAAGCATTGAACACAGCTGCAACATGCAAAGGGCGAAGGTCAACTTGAGGAGCGGTGCATTTACACGGACAAACCCATCCTGAAGTTACGATCAGATCGAATATCCATGTGTTGTCCGACCCCCGAGCCTCAGCAAGGTATGGAATGTCTGCGCCAAGGCACGAAGTATTTTGATGAGTCCCTGCCACCTCCACAAGCAGTGAGACTTAAGAACTTCCACTTTCCTGACGGTTACCTCAAAGCTTCCTTGTGTCTGCACTGTCCCGCAGCTACTAGCACGTTTCGTGAAATCTGTGCAAGGCTTGGGGATTTGGGTCCGTCTGCCGGTACTGGCTCGTCAACCATTCCGGAACAAAGGCCGAGGTACTGTTGACGTGATACGCGCCCGATGAACTGTCGAAGCTTTGCCTCAACTAGGTCAAACCCCACCCTCTTTGCAATGGCCACGTAAACTTACATTGCAGGCACCACGCACGCACATGTCTTTGCATCTTTTGGATTTGGAGAAAAATCAGCCTGCCAATTTGCTCGAGGGGCGGCAGGCAGGATTGAGGTAGCTGATGAGGCTGCGGCGGGAGCTGAGTGGGATCATGAGGCTGATATTGCTGAAAACTCTGCATCCGCATCTGCTGAATCATCTGCAGCCTCGGTTTTATTGCGTTGATCTGCTGCTGCTACTGATAATGCGGGTCATCAATGGAAGAGGCTGAGCACGCTCTCGTAACAGGAGAGGTTCTCTTACCATTCCACAACCATTCCTCATGAAGTCTTGTGAAGATTACATAGCAGAGGTTGCGATTCAAAACTATGCCATCCTAAGCCCAGAGGCTGCAACCGCTGTTCGTAATCGAACTGCTGGACTTCCGTCGGCCATGGTCCGGCAACAGGCCAGGGCTCCTCAGCAAAGGCCAGGAATACTGTTCAAGGGCTAGCAGTGAGCAGTCGATTGGGAACATGAAACAAACTCTGGAATAAGTAGTGCTCTTGTAGGGTGTCTTCTTGGCGCCTACTGTACTGTGCTTTCCTTGGCCACTGCCCGTGGGGTTTATGTTGGAGGAAAACCGAAGACTTAGCTGCTCCCGTCCAAGCTTTGTAGAATGCATGCGAAACCCGCACGCACGATAATTGACTGCAGCCTCCAAGAGCAGTGCAAACGACTTGTCCGTATCTTTCGTGTACTAAGCCGAACAGAAGAGAAATCTATTGTGTCATTCCAATCCCACCCTGCAAACCGACTGACACGGGACGATGTGCTGCAATACCACTGAGCACGGATCTACGTCCCAGGACTGACTGCTACTATACAACTTCGAACACATCAGATGGAGAAAGAAAGAGAGAGAGAGAGAGAGAGAGAGAGAGAGAGAAAGAGAGAGAGTGTGTGTGTGTGTGCGCGCCTAATGCCTGGGGCAAAGGGAAGAACTTTATCGAAAGTAAATTTGAAAACGAAAGTTCGCATCAACACCTGATCCGATAGCATCTAAGTGGCATATGGCATGAGTCTCGGACATACGGACGTAAAGCAAACGATTCTACCAGGGTGTGGCTTTACTTGGCCAGCTCTTAAGGCTTTTGTCACCAGCACGCTTCGTTGGCCCGAAAGTCAAATTTGCCGACGCAGCTTCAGGCTGCTGGTTTGAGCAGACCCGAACAAGTAGCCAGAAACAACTATATCATAGAGCACGAAGCACAAAAGTGGAACCCAAACAAGCTGCACAGTGCAGTTTAGCGGCTGTGTGCGAGGGCGCTGTCATTGCAGGCATCTGTGCGTCCTGCATGCTCGAAACTCGGAAAAGGAAGCGGCTGCAAGCAGTCCATTGAGCTGTGAAACCGAACTCCGGGTTCCGACCTGCAAAGTCAGACACCGAAGCTTCTCTTATCGCTAAGAGGCTAAGACGACATGTCCTCGACGGAGCCCGGCTCAAAGCACTACCAACAACCCACAACTCATATAAATTATGGAAAGCTCGGACACATCGCTCTGTAATATCTGACGCTCCACCGCGAAGTCAATGTCCGCAAACCTAGATGCAAGCCACAGCGGGTACCTCGGCCTCTTCGTGTTGCACTTCTTCGGCAAAAGGCCACTGTGGCGTCTCCGGGCGTGCATCCTGTGGTGGGTCCCGATTAGGTACTAAACCGATGAGGTGCTTATCTGGGCACAGGCAGCGAGGAAACGAATCTCATGTCTTCTTTGCTGAACAGATGATTTGCTGGACTTTCACGGGAGTCAGACTACTAGCTTTTGCTAGTGACTTTTTAATTTTGGTCCAAGGTTTTAGAGATTATTCATAGTGTTGTGCGGCTTTGCATTGCTTCCTTTCGTTTTTCCATGCAACTTCCGGACGTTCCTGGATCTTTACCTCAGCTGGCAAAGAACAATAACCCTACTTGTCTCGTGCATGTTGGCTTGAATCAAGCTCATCTGGGAGCAGTAGCTTCTGGCACGATTTTTCAGATGCAACCTAGTGAGGGTTTTACCATGACTCACCACAATTCCCACCAACTTCCTGGAGATGGTCGATTGTGTCATGAGCGTACCATCCAAACACAGAGCAGTGCTCAGAGCAGTCTCCACTCGGGGCAGGGAAGCCAAGAAGGCCTCCAACTCTTCCCGGATATCTGCTGAGCCAGTGGGATCCTGCGCTGAGATTGGGACGCTGCAGCCAGGCTCGAGCTTCGGGCAGCTGTGGGTGATTCGACAGGCCCTCAGGCTGACACATGCTGACACATGACCGGGCAACAAGCCAGCCTTTGGCACGTGCAGGGCTTTGGTATAACAAGCGCGCATCACATGCAGTCGACATCACGTAACGTCCATCCTCGGAATCCTCAGCTGCTTCCACGTTCGGGAAGGGCGTCTGTGGCGCACCCTCTTTGTGTGGTTCCTGCAGGGGACGAACGCCTATGCCGGTACGTCTACAACATGCATTGGGTAGTCCGCAAGCGAGCTGAAAGAGGCCCGTCCACTAAAACCGATGCTTTTTTGCTCGAACCCACTCCTTGGGCGGCTTCGACTGCAAAGCGGCAGCGTGGCTAGGTGGGAGGTAATAGATAGCAGTCCTCCTGAAGGCTGGGCTGGACTGCATAACTTTTCCGCAAACATCGGCTGCCATCTGACGCCATTCCGGCAGATTTAGGAGCGAACATCGAGGCACGATGTGTGGCTTTGTAACATTTGTTAGCATTACTTGTATACATGCGTTCCAGAGACCAACATCCACAAAGGAGTCATGGTCCATTAAGTGCAGATGCCTCCTGGGAAACCTTCCCTGCTGAAAGCTTCCATCTGTGATGAACGAGCCCTCGCAAACATCAGTTGAGCTCCCAGAAGGCGCGCGCAAGCACACGGGCACCAGCCCTGGTGCTGGGGATGTCGGAAGAGCAGCCGCCATGATACAAAGGAGGTGATGGCCTGTAACTTTGTGATAACTTGCGACACTTGAGGGAGTCTCAGTGTGCGTGTTTGGGTGTATATGTGGGCGCGTGCAGGTGAGCGCCGAAAGCAAGTTGCGGTTCGGCTGAGTTATATAGAACATAGAAGGTCTCAGGACCACTGAGAGAGGTACTTTCATTGCATGTGCGAGACTGAATCAGATAAAGTGGTTCCGTTTCAGGACTTCCAACCTCACATAGCCTCGCTTCGATGCTCGCGGCCCGGGCGATGTGCAATGCATGTTGTCCATACAGCACCCTTTGAAATGCTGCTCTTCGTGAGCTGGTGCATTTAGTCAGAGTGTCTTGATCGGTGCGCAGTGAGGCAGCCACTCCAGGCCACGAGACTGTCTCGTTGGCAGCTGGAACCTTAGTTGCAATGAGACTCAGTCTTGCTTCGGCTGTCCAGCTGCCACAACGGTACTCGTTCATCGAAGTGGCCATTCTTCCATCATCTGCCGTGCCTGGGAGCACTGGTGCAACTGGCTGTGGTCCCGATGCTAAAGCTTACACGAACCTCAGCTCCAAACGATAGGCGTATTCCGAACCACCATGAAATGGTCGGAGATGTTGACGTTGACACGCCTGTTGTTGCATTGAACGTCTTCGCGGGATTTAGCTCGACTCCGTTTTGCTGAGTGCCGTGCGGGACAAACTCACCCTCTTTTGCGGCCTCCCCTGGCAGATGATGGTAAAGTTACGTCCCATGTCGAAAGGCAGCCATCTCAAGCAGGTCAAAAATCGTCTTCTTGTGCAAATTCAGTTGAGCTCCCCGCGTGACAGTGCCGAGGCGAAGAAGAACAATCTCTCAGGAGCGTCGTCGCCTCAAGCACATGCCCTTTATTTCTCTCCCCTGTGCTCTTCCGACTGGGCACAGCTCCGCTGTATCACCTCCTACATGGCGTCAACAACGGATTCCGCTGAGCCAGCGGCATCATGTTGCGGCCGATATCCGTGTAGCAAATTTCGGAAGGAGCAAGAATAACACGCCGTCATGCTGCAAAGGGGGAAGCAGTTCATGAGCCTAGCCCAACTGCGCATCTATAGGAATTCCTACTACAATTATGCGGACGGCCGGAGCCCGGGTGACCCTGCAATGCTTGAGGCAACTTTTTTCTGCTGCGTGCAAACACGAAACTCCGCGTGCATGATGTCGACGTCGGTACTGGCAGAATGGCAGGACAGTGCAAGAATGCGCTGGCGACCGGATGATGTCTGCGGAACCATAGCTCCATGTTGGCCAACCCACATAATTACGACTGACATACAAGTAATGGACCGTACATGTTCTAAGATTTTACAAGTAAACTAAAAATCCTGTATTGCAGAAAGGCTGTCAACATTGCTTCCGCACCGATACCTGTAGCAGCTCCGCTTCTGCACTCTGCTGGCGGTATGGCCAACCACGGGTGAGACAACAAGGCCGTTCGCCGCAGCAAACTATTTCCAGTGGCACGAGGCACTTCCCGTTGGCCACCTTCCATGGCACAGCTGGCAGGATCCGTGGCCCAGCTTCTCGATGCTTTGCATTCACGGCCTAGCCAGAAGCATCTCATGCAACAACCAGTCTGACTTCCTAAGATAATCAGCGCAACCCTTCAGCCTGTGGTCTGCTCTCTGACCAAGATACTCGGGAAGTCGAAATTGTTGTAATCTACTTGTCAGGACCATGAACACCAAACCGAAAGCCTCTCCTTAACTCGCCACCTCATGACTCGCTGCTTTTCGCGCGCCGCAGCTCCGTGGCCTGTGCAAATCGGGAGACTTCCACCACTAGCGAACTGAACCAGATCGGGTAGAAGTTGGCTTACAACTCGTCGGGGTTGTATAATAACACCGTATAAAAATCCTTATCTCTGAGTGTTGTTATCGCTTTAGTTTCTTCCTATCGTTATTCCACCGAAAAACATCAAAACCGTGACCTCTTGGATTGAACGCTCGAGCATGCAAGGGCTTCACATGTCGGGATCAATGGACTGCGGGTCGGGATTTGGTCTTGTTTCTTCTTCCGAAGGAGTTGCAGTTGAGAGAGCTTCCTGCCACGCTCTCGCACAAACCTGCCGAAGTATGCGCAGTCACACATGCAATTCCCACTTCCCACTCCACCCCCCGAATGTCCACATCGTCGACTTCCGTCCCTGCTCCTTGGACACCGCCGTCGTAGAGAAGGTGCTTTGGAACCCCAGCGACAGCAAATGATGTCCATAGGTCTAAGCTCGCGGTCCCTCTATCAATTCAGGGCCTGACCTGGGAGCCCCTGTGTTCGCGACTGGTTTCTGGGTTCGGTATGCCAAGCTTCCGCTGTTCGCATCCCAAGCCCTATGCCAGCGGATCCCAAGAAGCCTGTGGCTGGCCCCGGTAGTTCGGGTACACGCTGAAGGTGACCAAGTCCTAAGTCAACTATAAAACAACAACTCAATCAATAGGCAGGCGCCGCACACGATTCATGCCACAAAGAAAACGGCCACAAAGAGGTTTTGGAAAGTCTCTGCCACTCAAGAGTGTGCAGTCTTTGTGGCAAGGCCGCCGCCCCTGCATCGCTTCGCGCACGCATCTGATTCGCGAAACTGCTCCAACAACGCTTCCCGGAAGTGCTGCTTCAAAGGTGCAGACATGCACTTTATCAGCACAACGGGAGCGACAACGACCTCTTGTTGCTCAGGAATCGGGTCGAGGAGTGAAAAACAGATGACCCCTTCGACCCCGAACGACTCTCACCTAAGGAGAAACCGAACACCATCGCTCCCCGAGCTCAAACAGTGTGTCCAGGTAGGAGCAAATCTTCACAAATCATGGCCGATGGCCTGGGCCATACATGATCACGGAATAGAGGGTGGACAGCACGTCCGACAGCCGTGCGCTGTGGTGCAGATCTCTGGCAGGAAACGAGCCCCCCACACGAGACCAACCGAGCCGAATCGTGAATCCAGCGGTCATGCTTCCGGAACATGATCCAGTCTCTTTCCGAAGGGGCACTGCTACCCGTGGATGTGCAATAGCAGCAGCAAGTCTCAAACTCTTAAACCTTTTGGACCTTCTCACCTTCCTCCCATATATGCGGTTCAAGGGTCTCCTCGCCTGAAGTGGCGCTTCTGATTCTGGTGCAGAAAGACATCCAGGTCTTTGAATCTTCTCTTCAACTCTTCATTCCTCCGTCCATATCACTTCCGCCGATTGGTGTGAACAACGAATCTAATATCGTGCCCGAGGAACGAGATGAAGCCGTAGCCTTTGTCTTCAAACCTGAGTGGGCCCACCAGCACTTTTCTTGCGACAGTGACTGCGCGTCCTATACACTCTTCCATCTAGCTGCCACATCTTGATGCGGCCTTCCCATCGTCGGTCGGTCACACCTACCAGCGGAGACACGGAGGAAAAGACATCTCAAGACTGGGGTGAGCATACAGCTGGTACTCCCTCACCTGCCAAGCTCTGACATCGCTTCTGCTTCCCCAACCTGGTATTGGCTCAACATCTGGAGGTCGATAGTTTGGATGGTTGATATTTGATGAAGGGCCGGGTGGAACCTCAGCAGAGCGGTTGCTGAGATATACCTGCCGACATGTGCCTTCACATGGAGACCAGCATATGCCACTGCTGCTACTGAGCACGGCATGGCCTGGGACACATGCATCACAGAAAAGCAGTCACATGTACGCCGAGGGTCGTCGTCATCCTCGTCAAGCTTGCTAGCTACCAAAGCAGGATCTGGCAAGGATGAGGGGCTCGTGATAGCCAGCAGTGTTCCATCAGTGGGTGTTGGAGGGATCATTTGGCCCATCATGGGACTCATCATGGCTCCCATCATCATCATGTGGTTAAACATGCCCATCTGATGCATCATGTACTGCTGCTGCTGGTGCATGATTCCAAGCATTCCGGGGTTGGAGCCCAGCGAAGCACCGCAGCTGCACCCATTGCAAGGCATTCCCATGCTTGCCAAGCCCGGAGATACGTGCGATGAAACTCCCGCCGGCACTTTCATGTAGCCAGGTATGGAACTCTCAGGGCAACCAACCGAGTCTTCAGGCGACGTGGCAGCGGCGTCTGCGCCAGGCTGCCCAAGCTCAGCTGGCACTCCCTGTTCAGTCCTCTGGCGCTTTCGTGGCTGCGTCTCTTGGTCCACCATAGCCCGGCTACGTTGGGCCTTCCCTTGGCAGGCTCATGCACGCAACGAAACATGGAATCAAAGCAGCATGAAGATGGAGTTGGCTTGAGCAATACAGCGGGTGTGACGAGGCAAAGCATGAACACTTCTGATGGATTTGGCTTGTCGTGCAGCCATTCGACCTACGTGTAAATCCTGCCACGTGCCCACAAGTTCTAGCCCTTCTCGCGGCCTTTCATGCATCTTCGTCTGTGTGCACAGCCACCTATACCGAAAATCTGCCAAGCACAGATTTGGATAAAACAGTTCTCAAGGCGGCTCCGATGAGTGAGCACCCCATGGTTGCAGCATCCGGCATGCTCCGAAACTCACCGGTTCCAACACGCCTTTCGTCGGGCCGCCGGGCCCAGGATCCAAACTTCTTCTTGCCAACGTTGCCGATCAAGTCCATGATGCCGTTGCGTGGAGCATCACGCATAGATAGGGCAACCAACCAGCGCAATCGAAGAGCCTGTCTGCCAAAGAGGAGCATAGCACAATGCAGCGAACATAAACAACTCTATGAACAGCATCAATGACTGACACCGCTCACTCCAGGGCTCTAGACTAGAAATGCAGGCCATCACTTGCGAAGCTCTCTCCCTGCCGAAGCCTGGGGCACCCCAGCCACGTGCAAAAACAGCAGGATCGTTGAATCGCCGGTTGCGCCTTGTCGCAGACGAACACGACATGTTGTAATGCTGCTGCTACTGTAATGGGCTCTGTTCCAATTCCCAGCAATGCGATTTCTTCCGCGAGATCTTTCGCGGCATGAAATAGACACCGGATTTGAATGCTTGGCATCTTCGCGCTCGAGAGCCGTTTAGAACAACATACGTCAGCCGGCGCACAAGAACAAGAAGGGAGTGTGATCTCAGAACTTGCATGTCAGAGATTGTGAGAGGCAGGTCGCTTGGCCCTCTCACATCTCCACTCTATGATGGTCACTCATGGTCTCGCAGCAGGGACATGAAGAACCCTGCAAGCGACATAGCACAGATAAGCTGCTCCAACTTTTCGATGGCCTTCATCTCCTCTGCAGATGGCTTTTGGCATAGGGATCTTCAGTTTTGTTGGAGACATCCTAATTTCATTGACCTGTGTTGATCGGAATTCCTCCGCAGAGAGCTCGAAGCCCAAAATGTCGAGATTCTCTTTCAATCTGTCGTTGCTCCTCTGCGGTGCACAAGTCCGCGCGAACTATTGGTGGTATCATGACGTGTCCAATTCTAAAGCACATGTTCGGGTGGCCAAGCACAGCGCACAACGAAGTCCAAGCGGCTGACTCTTTGGCACAACTGAGCATCCACGCTGCACTTGAAAACGTAAAGCTACCTGTCCTCAGTTGATTTCAGCTCGCGGTTTGTACAAATCGCACTCTGAGCGCTTAGCACCTGGCCGACAGTCTTCTCATGTGCCGCCGCAATGGACTGCAGAGTTGGCTCCAGAAAACAATCATCGTCGGCAGTGGCCAAGCCAATGTTCATGTAAGACTTCCTGACTGGTACGAGATGCTCTTCTCCCAGGCTTCCGGGCACCACATGACGCATGGACCAAGTTCGGTTGGCTCTAGCTAAATCCCGACATGCTCAACAACGGCCACAACATGCCACAAGTAACACAAACCGCAACAGCAAACTGGCTTAACAGCCATCCAAGACCCCCCCTCGTTGCCGACACATACAGAGCCGCAGCCATCGGCAGCCCCAACGCCCTCAACTCTGGCTCTAGGCCCTAGGCTTTCCTGAACACGAGGCTCAGCTAATTCCTCAAGACAAGTCAGGCACCACAATGGGAAACAGGACATGTAACAAAGAAACACGGATTTTGGCTTCAACACAATCAGACCAACTGGTTGCAGGTCAGTTGAGCCAGCTTTGTCTTATTTGTAGTCTCTCGAAGTTTGCTGAATTTTACGTGCATTTTTCTTGTGTGGGTTGCGAGCTTCACAAGACAAAAAAGACGGTAGACAAGCATGTTGCACCGAAGTTGCGCATCTTGTTGCGAAGTGTTTGTTTAATGGCTTCGGCACTACCATTCCATCCGTCGGCCCTGCCGCAGAATTTTCAGCGAAACCCAGCAATGCGGGGATGATTCTGCAGATTTGACTGGAAGCTCGGGAACATGGAGTTCATGCTCGACCTGCTCGACTCGTCAAGTTTCCTACTTTCTTTGTGCACTGCGATTCCAGCACTATTGTTGCATGGGGGTTTGCCGGTCGACACGATGTATCGGCCCTTGCGCATCCTCGGAATCAAGGAATTCTGCCCGAACCCGAAAGATTGAAGACAGCAAAAAAGCAAAAGCAAAACCGCCATTTTGCTGTGCTCTGACCGCGGCCCAGTGACGCCCCAAACGGCGAGAATGCGGTCACCCCTATCCCGTGCGCCTGGAGCTGCAGTGATTTCGGGGGCATCTTGGAATAC
Source organism: Symbiodinium sp. CCMP2592 (assembly GCA_905221615.1). NCBI lineage: Eukaryota > Dinophyceae > Suessiales > Symbiodiniaceae > Symbiodinium > Symbiodinium sp. CCMP2592. Next base: position 79,573 of record CAJNDT010000932.1, on the reverse strand, counting down.
GAGCATGACTCACCTAGTTCTCGCAAGCTCACGACACCATGAATAATATCATAGCCCATCGATGTCCTCTGTTCTTTGCAAGGGACCGTGCCGTTTTGCTGAATCAGGCGGCCGGCTGTCTGCAATCATGCTTCTACCCTGGCCTCTTATCTGTAGTCTTACCATGCTTACCATGATGCGGGCATGAGTGCAAGCCAGGGGAGGCTTGCGACGACGGGTGACTTCTTGCATAATCTGCGGCAGTTTGCGACAGGTACGTGTTGAGATGCCATCCTTTAAAATGAACGAGACACTGACCAAAAAGGAGCAATGTCAGTGACGCGTAACATTTGCCACGCTTTCCATCTGTCATGCATTCTCCCTGCGACTGCCTTGGCCTTTGCATGCCTGGGTGGACTGGCCTCAGGGAGCTGGTGTCTATTAGCGTTCGCTTTTCTACACAAGCGGAAAACACCTCAGGACACTGTGTCTTACTATGCCAGTTCGGCAAGATTCAGCTTTCCCTGCCTTGCAGAACTCAACAAGCCCTGGCTGCTGCAGGTAGACGTGGTTCTCAATCTGATTGACAACTGGCCAGGGAAGCGGCTTCGGACGGCAGGGCACCTTCTCGGAGTTCAAAGGCTTATTTGTTCACTGCATGCTGTTACAGGGCTGCCCTCTCACCCGACAGTTGTCACCTGAAGGCGAAATTCCGAAAACACGTTGTGGCGCTACATCATGCTGACGCACTTACAATTTACAATAGCAGCCACAGAGTTCTGCGCGACTGCTGGCGACTGTTTGGAGCTTCTAAACCCCGAGGATGTTGCAAAGCTCGGCCTGGCTTGATCTTGCAGTAGGAAAGCACGTCCATAAGCGACTGCACTGTCAAGTTGCTGACTCCAATGTGCTTCACTTTGCCAGTTTCCTTGTCAGGAACGGAGCTTTGGCATGCCTGATGCAACTGCTTCTGGTTGTTCCTTCCAAGATCTCACAACATTTCGCTCAGCAGCCAATCTGAGGCGTAGTGAGCAGGGATCCCTTCCGATCCATCGTTTTACTGCGCACGTCTGCTTATCCGCTGCAGGGCTACTTTCTCGGGTGCTTCCTGTGCTGCAGTGTTGCATACACTCCACGACTGCGAGCACAGTAGCGGTCCATCAACTGCGGGACCCTTGTTTCAGACGAAGAGCCTGCAGAGTCTGCATGGCTTCCCAGGTTTCGCCTCAGTTCGTCACTTCACCTGTTCAACTCCCTAACCGCATGTACATACGAGTACATGGATCATTTATTGCCATTTATGTGGGTTTGCCCGATCGTCCGCATGACAGCTTGGGGATGGGCAGCAAGGTTCCACGACCGACGGCATACGTGGCTCCTACCTCTAGACTTCAGGTCACATGTAGAGAACGACGAGAATACACCTTGAACAATTGTTTTGTGGTTTGGGGCTTCGTTTGCGCAGCGTGGGCCGGTAATTATTACCTGCGGAAAGGTACAAAGCAACTGCTCCAAGCCGGATAGTTGCAGCAAAGAAACGATATGGCACAGCATCCAAGATCATGTGGCCGGCATTCCCGGGCTTGTCCGTCCACTCTGGTGGGTAGCATCTATCGAACGGCACGAATGCTAGCGAGATTGGGAAGTGGATAAGGTAGAGGTCCAAATAGTCCTCGTGCATGCAGCTTTTGCTTACCCAAGCGTGCCTCTCCCTGGCAACTGCGGAGTTTGCCGCCGAGGCGCCAATCCTAGATCATCGAGCGTCCTCTGGCATGCCAAGGGAACATTCCTGGAGCTTGTGGGGCCGAAGCAACACCAACAAAGTTGAAAATATTATTAGAGCTCCATTGCCTGGACATTTCTTCAACTAGCTGTTGGGTCAGGCTGCTCCCTTCTGTGGTAGGTGTTCCACAGTTTCGAGGTGATCCAAAGGTCGGAGCGATTGCATATGCCTTCCTGGATGGCCCGACGAATTCCAGCACCTACCTCTTGCTCGTTCCCGTAGTCAGCAGCGCTGTCGATGTGTCGGTAGCCAACCTTCGCAGGGCAGAAGCTAAAGAGTGTTGGAGACCATCCTGAATTGAAGCGGCAAGCGCATTGATTGCCGTATGGCCTTTATGGCATTGTATACAACTTGTTCCGTCACTCCCTTCTCGGCTTTCCAGCAGCCAAGGCCGACCATGGGCATTCCAACCGACGCCATCGCTGCAGGGCTCTTGTGGCTCTTGAGCACTCACGCCTCCGACTGGGGAAAATGCTCCTTCTGCGTTCGGTCCGTGACATCATAAGTATGCCCTGTGTTCGTAAAACCGTCAACCGGCAGGGGCAGCGGTCATGCATGGACTAAGTTGCCCACCACGAGAGCTGTTGGGGTCAGAGGAGTTCAGCAAACCGTTCTGCAACAGAACCTGCCACACGAGACACTTCTGATCTGATTACTGTGACTCGCCAAGCTCGACGTGTTCCAGCGCACGGTCTCCAGTGGCTCCGAGGAGGCGATGTATGCGTCGCTGTCCATCCACACGACAAAGTCACAAGTCCTGTATCAAGCGCAGCTGGTGCAACTTGGAGCAGAGAGACAAAGCGCCAGTGCAGATCAAGCCATGATCAAGCAGCCGAGCTCCTGTCTTCTAACTCTTGCTGTATGAGGCGCACGATGGACCACTGCACGCGCCTCTCAAATCTATGATGTTCGTGCAACGCTGCAACATGCTCCTGAGCCACTTCGGGCGCTGATGAGGCCTCGGTGGCTCGAGTCCATCATGCAGCATCTCGAAGAGTGCCTCATTGCTGATGACGGGCCTGCAGAGGCTACACACGCTGCACGAGAAGAAGGCCCTTCCGCAGCAAAGGACAGCAATCTGTCGATACATGTCGATTCTGTGACCAAAAATGTCCATGTCATAGAGCCTTCGCGGTCGCTTGAAGTACGCGGTATGTCTGTACAAGGCAAAGCAACTGCCCTGGACTGGATTAGAGGATGAAGGCCGCCTGCGAAATCGGTAGCCGTGCAATCTTGCGTAGAACCTGGACCATAGCGGCATCCGGTGCTTCGTTGTACGATGGTTTGACGGGCTGTTCCCTGCTACGACATGAGGCAGCTGTCGTGAGTAGACTGCCTGGTCTCTCCCACATGCCCGAATTCAGCATTGCAACTGTCTGATGTCCGCACCGCACCGTTCTAGGTGGAGAGGTATGGCTCGGACCTGTTCAGGTGGTAGGTCAGGCTCCAGAACTGAGTAAGTTCGTTGGGGTCCTGCAATAGCTGTCAGCAGACGGAGCACAAGTTCTCAGCAAGTCGCTTTTCGGCCAAATCAGTGTCAACACCTGTGCCGGTGGAGTGTCCCTCCGTATCTCCTTGGCGACCAGTTTGGCCATGTTCGTCTCCAGTGGCCTGCATGAAACATCAAGATGGCTCCGTGGCTGGGCTTGCAGACAGTCTTGAGCTTTCTGCACGGGCGTGCCGTAGCCTGACAGCCTTTGCCGGCTTTCTGGGTTATGCAGTTGTGCATCGTATGAATGGTCTTCCCATGCTCTAGAACAAGTGACAAGACACTCCCGCATAATGCTGCGCTATGCGTGGCAGAGTCGGCATGACATGCGGGATGCTTTGCTGGTTTGGCCCCTACATCGATGAACTATGGATGACAACAGGTGGCGGCAAGCATTCTGCAGTGGTCACAACAGAGACTTTATACTGATATCGCGAAGCAGGTGTCCATACGAAAGCAAACACGAGACTGTCAAAACGAGCCCGATCTGTGACAGTCGCATGTTCCATGTCACTATCTATTTGCCAAAAAAACAGTAAACAATCCTTTTCGCATCCATGTTCTGCAGGAAAGTGTTTCATGGCGCGAGCATCTGCGAGCGCAGGGTGATGCTTCTGGTGCCTGAATATCTAGAATCAATTAAGAGCGCATGCCGAAACCTAAAGAGCTGGCACAGTAGTGAATAGCTCGCAGCACCGGAAGATATAGGCCTTCATTCGACAGCGCACCGAGTCACTGGCTTCTGGCTCGACCTCGCTCTCGATCAAGCCAAGCCATGCCCCGAACATCAACGTTCCAATGCATGACTGCTTGCCTGTCACAGCCAGCTGGATCAACTCATATCTGAAATTCAGGGCGATGGCACGTAAGCAAGCTGAAGGGTCTGTCAGCTGCCACGGCTCATCGGCTGTCAGATTTGCTGCGTTACGGCTGGTCTAAGTGCGTCCTGTACACTTTCTGGTGGCGAAGGCAAAGGAAACATGCTCCATGCATTCACACCGATGGCTGCGGCACGGGTGTTGTGGCAGTTGCCATAGAACGGATAGAACAAAAAATCGAGACATCCGGACTTGTCAGGCATCGCCAGCAACAGCTCTACGTCGTACTATGTCATAATCCTCCAGTGACTGCAAGAAGCTACACTACTTGACCCAGAACCATTCTACATTTTGCCTGAGCCGGCTGTGTATCATGGATCCTGGCAATCCTGATCAACAGAGACTGGATCAGGATCCTGGGATCCGTTGCTCTGTGCGGATTGGTGCAGGGGAGACAGGTGCTTAAAACTGGCCCACTGCACGAGGACTTGCTCAAATGGGACAGGTGTGGCAGGTCTTGGCTTGGTTTTCTGTCTTCTAGACTTCGTTCTTGGAGTTGTCCAACGCCTGGTTTGCCGTCTACTCACCCCCACGCCCATCTGCGCACTGTGCCGCGCAAAGCTCGGAGCCTGCCGGGCCAACAGAACTCTAGCTAAAGGACATTGGCATAAGTATTCCATAAGTAAATAGGTGGCGGAGCGGAGAAAATTGAGGACGGCCATGATGACGCAGATGTATATGACAGACAGCTGATCTTCTGAACGATAATCATTGTGAACATGGTCTTGAGAATGGTCTGATGAGATCACAGACGGATCTTGATCATGGTGGTGATGCTGATATTTAAGCTGACTTGCCCGCCACCGGTTCCGCTGAGCAAAATTGCCAATCAGTTCTGTAGCGTGGCTGTCCGAGCTGTCGGCGCGGAAAATCATAGAGAAATGCCCATGTGTACCTGACCTCGGGAATGTCATTCGAGCTGGACATGTCGACCACCCGCTGTATCCATACCGGGTACGAGTAGAGTGCATAGCTGCATTGTGATGGCATACTGTATCCCTTGTCCTACTGTTGACCGCACAGCTACGCAATGCGACGCAGCTTGCGATAACTACCTGGCGATGTCTATTTCCCTCGACTTTCGGGGAACCCTAGTTCAGGGTCTTTCTGTAATTGCTTTAGCAGCGATACTGGCTGTTCTCGGGCTCCAAGTGCTGCGATTTACAGCCTTTCGGTTTGTGGTGCCGCTGCTGCGTGTTCTAACATGCTCTAGCGTGCCGCTTCTGAGCTGCTTTAGAACCGTTGTTTGAAGTCTCAGAACGCCTGCAGAGATGCTGCAACATGAAACAGTGCCCAGCAATTCCAACCTGAGAACAAACAGCGCGTCACAAGATGAAGAGATGCTGAGAATGTGCAGCCGAATCGTGACAATTTATAGATCTGCAGCCCGAGAACTATTCGAAAGGCTGCAACCTGCAGCATATGTAGCCTTAGAAAAGCAAGATGCGATCAGTCTAAGATCGACCAGGTATGCTGCAAAAGCAGCGTTTGGAGAGAGAACAGCAAACATCTGCAATGGAAGTATTTGCAACCCGAGAACACGCAGTTCTTACAGGTTTTGCAGCATGAGGACAACCAGACCTGCTGCATCTTACAAGATTTGGAGCCAGAAAACAACCCGACAAGCTGCAATTTATTGTTATATTTGGGCTTAGGAATTGGGCTTAGGACAAGTAGACACTCAAACTGCAGCAAACTTCTGCGTTGCTACCGTGTGCAAGACTAAGCTCAGCAAATCAATTATCCCCCTCTGCCAATGCTTGACTCAGGGATCACACCCCGGAAGAAACCAAAACAGAAATGCGGACTCCCCAAGGGTGCAGTCAAGGGCAGGCTCCTATCGCAAGGCCTGTGCTTTTCGTGGCATGGAAGGTTTCCATGTGCCATCCTAAGGCATGCAGTTTGCGCGCATGCGGTCCAACCGTGAGTGGCCACGGACTGGGTCTTGCGAAGCAGATGTCCCGACTCCATGGAAGCAGTCCAGACCTGCTTTGGGTAATGGTCTGATTAGTGGCTTGTTGCTTCTGGATGTGCTTGACCACGAATGCAGACTGTCCGTTGTGCAGCAATTTTTGGAGCACGTACTCGGGCCATGCACTGGTTCTCGCATGACGCCGTCAGCAGGGCCCGCGCATGTTATGGCAGCTTAGAGGGTGCACACTCAAAGACTTGCCTCGGGAAAGAAGAGGAATCAAGCCTCAGACCGCAAACCCTACTTGCGCGAATGCACAGATACCGCCAGAGGGTACCTTGCCTGCTCTTGACTCTCGACTTCTCAAGATTCCACAGATTTAAATGAATGGCAATGGCAGTTGTCAATGCCTAAAGCCGAAGAACAACGACCACTCACTCCTCGCGATCGCTAGGTCAACTGCATCCTAAAGCTCAGGCAAGCTCACAGGGCCCACACATGCCCACACTGTGCCTCATGGAATGAGCTAAAGCGATTGGAATCAAAGTGTTTTGCCGAGCATTCAGCACTGCAGTAGCTATGTATGTCCATGAAGATGGTGAGTCACGTTGTCGCAGCCATAACATGCTACTAGTAGGAGTTCTCCTGCGTGACAGGCGGAGCACAAAAAGCAACCTCAGCCGCCTACAAACTTCAAACTGCGGGGTGTTGAGATCCACGACGGGACTGTGTAGATTTTCTGAGCTGAGCAAGAAGTCATTCCCGTTGGTTGCATGCAGGCGGCCCGAGGGTTTGTTCATGCAGGTGTCAAGGCCGTATCTGCACTGCCCTGGGCTCACATTCCTGACTTGTCTTCGCTGCCATGGCTACATGCTCCACTTGTCTTGTATCTTGTGGTCATGCTCGAAACTCTACGGCTTGGCCAGGGAGAGGCCTGCCTCGTGCGAGAGGCCTACATTGCTAACTGTCAAAGCGCTTCATCTAAACCTGCGACAGGAACTGCCAGAGATTGCAGTCATGGACAAGGGCTCAGCCCACGGGAAGAAAGTCACATGCCTGCCGTTGCAGCGGCTTGACATACGGAATTCGAATTCTAGATCTTTTTCTGAACTAGACGGTCTGTGAACTGTCCGCATCATCAGGCCCTCTTCACCCTCCAGCCTTTTAATGGATATTACTGCACGCTGGCTTGATTCATTTCCTTATAATATCCTTAGTGTGGCGGCCGTGCCTTAGCGTAGTCCAGACCTGGTCGGTGGGGGCAAGAAGGGCCAGCCCGGCGGCCCGGCCCGTCCACGCCCTCTGCTCTGTAAGCGGAGACGCGGCCGTGGCCCGTGGCCTCAGAGAGAAAAAATCTGACCTCGGCGAGGCTCCCGAGCGTCACCTTCAGGTACACCGTGACCATGAAGTGGAAGCTAATCGTCGTCCAGACTGAGGCAAAGCGTAGGAGACAGGCGACTTTGGGTTCGGAAGCCTCTGTTAAAAGCATTCGATCGTCACCTCCAAGCATCTCTGCAGCACTGGCCGTAGCCGTGACTTTCGAATGATGTGACAGTACACCTATACCGATGGCCCAAGCCAACAAACTCTCGTTGAAATGTTTGAAGACAAGCTCTTCCAAGCTCAAGTCTTCTAAGTCCCCTTCCAACATCAAACCCCAAACAACACTCTGTCACTCTGCTGGTAAGGGCTTGAAACCAATCAATTTCTGGTCCAGCTTTGCGCATCTTGTATCCTCAGGGCTTCGGCAGCTGGAAGATGAGGCACCTGCACGAGAACGCAACGACGAGCGGCTACAAGCTATTTCTCTCTTGGCCAGCCTCTTATTGCATACTTCATGCGCATAATTGCCCTACCCGGGTCTTGCAAACATCTGTGGCAAGAACCACAATCCTTTAGCACACGTGCCAAGCTGTGCTTCTCCAGCCTCAGCTGTACCTCTTCCTCCAATCGGTTCGATCTGTCCGTGCGCACAGGTGTGCTTCTGCGAGGTGATATTTCTCCGTTCTTTTGCAAGCTGCATCTTCCACTTTGGCCGCTGGCCAGATAGCCAAACCTTGATTGATGCAGTATTCGAGTAGTATTATGTGGCTCGATTCATAATCTTCCTCTCCTTGCTTTTATGGTGCATCAGGAACTTCCCGCCAACTTCAACATGTACTGATAATGATATGTATCGTACGAAACATGTAGGGTTGCAACTCGTGAGGTTCGAAACCCGGCATGGTGCCAGAGGCCATACCCGGTGACTTTCATACAACTTGCCATCAGAATCCTTCACAGCAAGATGGATTGAGAAGCTTTGGACTCTCAGGCTCGCGCCAGGCCGGCAAGGCTTCAGGACAACTCGTCCAGTTTTAGATATTTAAAATAGACGCGTTGAGTGCTCCAAAGCTCCAGCCCAACAGGAACACAACAGGCTGCAACACGGCTGACTACTCAATCAAGTCACTAGAACACCCGACTGCGCAGAAACGAGCCCCAAAACTGAATTAGTAGTCGAGGTCTGCAGGCCATGGGCCACCACCAACATGCTCAGCCGCTTGATCGCTTTTGATTTCACGAAAGGACCAAAGTCTCTAGGGACTCCAGGGTTTAGGCCAGTTTAGGGTCGGGGATGTGCCAGCGCCTCTCTCCATTCCCGGCGTTTGTCGAGGCGGTCTTGCAACAGGTCAGACGCAGTCTATCGTGCTGTCACAAGCTGGTGCCAACAGTGGAGTGACTGGGGTGAAAAGGGGCCCATGACGGACAGGACTGGGTCTGAGCTACTACTGCTGGTGCTCCTGCCCCTGCTGCTGCTACTTGCTACTCACCACCACCACCACCACCACCGTCCAGCAAGGTCTGAAGAGTGATCTGAAGAAGTCCGGAGAGGAAAGCTCTGCATTGCTGCTCACAACGAACACAGAGCTACGAGTACTGGATCGAGAGGGTGCGTCGCAGACTCGGCCTGGCCTGGCCGGGCGCCAACTTCGCGGCGCCAAGAAGAGCGGTCACACCGGAGATGGGAACCTGCCAAAGAGGGGAAAGCTTTGGGCAACATCTCAAGCAGCGAGGCCAAAGCATGCACTGTAGCCAACTTTCTCCGGGCACCGCATAATTAACCCAGGGCCAGATTTCAGATCAAGTGAAACCGAAGTCACATCCGGAGCACGAGCCTCGTACCCTCCCGTCTTCCTGGGCAAGCTTGTATCCACAAGATCTCTGGACTGCTTGCGTTCATGGCAACCTTTGCATCATTTTAGAAGCACACGGCAACTACGCGGCAGCACAACCTCTGGGCGAGACTCCCCCAACTTCCATCGATGTCCATCTCGGTGGCTGGAGGCGGGAGCAGAAAGTCATCTGGCAGACCTCAGGATCAGCTGAGACTTCTGAAGCAAGTTCATGCAAACTGGAAGAATCTGTGTACCCATCTAGATTTTGCCGAGCTTACCTACGCAGAGCTATTCAGGTTGATTGCCCTGGAGCACACATCTGTCGTACCCACAGAAGAAATGATGCCTGCTTGTGAGGACGAGCTCTGATGCACTTCGCCAGCCTACCAGCACAAATGAGAACGAGGCCAAACTGCAGCTCGGCCGAGTCGCCTTAACTGCTGAGCGGTGGCGAAGCTTGCTTGCATGTGCTCCGAGTCTTCTCGAGCTCGCATCGAATAGTTGCAGGTGTTGGTGCTGCGCTCATCTCATGAACGGTCGATTGTTCATCGACTGATATGCAATGTTCTCTGACTCATCAGACAAGCCCGTGGCAACGCGGTTTGATCACCGGCGTGGCGGGAACTTGCCTCAGATGTGATTTCAGCCCAAGTACTCGGGGATTCTAAGGTGCGATGGCTTGTTGGCAGATGTCGAATCTTCGGAGACATAGGAACGGAACTTCATCTCGACACCATGTGCCGCTAAGCTGAACCTTCGACTCCCTTTGACTTCCAGTGTCACTGTTGAATATCTGCGTGCCTTATGGGCCTTGCCTCAATTGAACATGGCTCCTTCGTGCATCGACGTATACAGGTTAGTCTTAGCGGCTCTAACTGTAGCGCAGTTCTGGAGCGCTTCGGATGAGTCAGCAGGGGTCTCACTCTTGCACATGGCTGCAGCCAGCAGTTGTTAAAACACATGACAACTGCTGCAAACAAACCGTTCCCGCGCCATGGATGCTTAGCGGCAGTGCCATGGTCGTCAGTGCCTGGGCAGCACGGCTACAAGGTTTCTGTCAGTCGCGGAACGCCGAGTGACAAGCCGGTGCTGCTAACCGGGGCGCTTGCGTCTAGCGTAGGCCAGATGTCGGGGCGGACGGCGGCACCGCGAACTTCCTTTTGAAGCTTGAGCCACCGTGCGGAATGTGACAGGAAGCCGACGGATGAGTCGCTGACTGAAGCGCATCCAGAATCTACGAAGTTCTGCCGGGTGGATTGGTCCGGATGCTGATGCTGCAAAGTGCAGGTTAGCCGCGTGGAATGCTGGGCAACCTTCTCCCTTGTGCCTCTGAGTCATGCCAGAGACTCTACTGTATAGAATCTATCAATGCACAGCGCTGGCGAGCAAACTTGGGCCTCCTGACCAGATAAAACATCGAGGTCGGTCGGAACTCACGGCTATAAACGTAAGACCAACTGTCAGAATCACAATGTAACGCATGCGGTCATGCAGCCTTGGCGTTGCTCGGACCTCTCGAGGTTGCTGGGTGACCATATGTGCAGCGTTACAGGAATAAATCAGCCATGATCATCCACAACCCGCCCCATTCTTGGCCCGAGCCTTCCCCTTAAAGCCGTTGCTCTGCTTCTCTGGGCCTCTATAGTTAAACCCTGACGGGCTGCGCAGCCTTTAGCCTGTAACAAACACCGCATCCCAAATCCCTTAGGCTCGTCCAGACCAATGTGAGTCCAACAATTTCGTTGCTGAATGCTCGTATTTCCAAAAATGATGTTCATGTTTTTCGTGAGTGCAGTCTCGGAAACCGACAAAGGCTTCGCCAAGCCTGTCGTCCCCGGGATCTGTGGAGATGATGCAAATCCGGTGCGACCTGAAGTACGACTTACATTTGGGTGTTGGCGAGTGTACACAGGGCATACTGAGGTTTGCGTTTGAGGGATGTTTCAGGCAACCTACTGACAGTGCTGATTTCAGGAATGCTGTCCCCTAAGAGTGGTTGCGGGTCTGGTAGCCGCGCTGAAAGTAGCCATTTTAAGAAATCATCACAGCAGCTGCCCGACTGCCGACTAGCCGGGAGATGCAGAAACATCAGAAACGAAGCTTATGCAAGAGATTCCTTCCAGAGCCCGAGGCCCGCCAAGTTCGCCTGCAGTACCTACCCAAGCCAACCCAAGCTCCGGAAACCAAGACGTTCCAATGACACCTACGCCCGTGTCGCCATGAACGAAAGAGTGAGGTGCAAAGCTTTGCATGAGAACCGCGGAGCGCTCTTCAACCGCCTGCATGACCCAAACCATCGCACCTCTCCCCAAGGCAGCGGCAGGCGGGGTAGGAACGGAGGCGCAAGCTGCTCGCACCGGCATGTCTCGTGGTTTGGACCTGATGAAATCTGACGAATGATGATTTGATTCGGTAGGCGCGAATTACCTTCCCGACCCTGTGGAAAGCAGACACAGCACGCATCACAACCATCCCCTGTGTTTACGCTCTCACAACTCGGACACAGCCCCATCCCCTGTGTTTGGGTTTCGCTCTTTCCTGAGTCTGCGCCTGAACTCGTGTCGCAGACTCGTAAAGTTGCTCGCGCAGAGCTGTAGACTGAGCTGTAGCGGGTTATGCCGTGAGACGCTGCAGGGAACGATTACCAACTGTCACCAACCGTATAATTCAGTCTCCTTCAGAACATGGGCCGGAAGGGTGGGAAGTCCATTAATTTGGATTCGGGATTGGCGTCACACCGGCGATGTCATTCTCGACGGTATCCCGAACATCAGAAAGCTAGCAGGCGGGTTTAGGAGATGCCCCAACAAATCCTGAGAAGCTGTGGCATCTTCGCCGCTCTGGGCCACGTGATCAAACGAACTGCAGTATCCCTACAGGTTAATTACATAGCTGCTTGTTGGCCGAAGTGCAAGCACAAGTCTTGTGCCAGAGACCTTCAAAGGACTGGGTTCAAGCGCCTCATCCGCGCCCCAGCCACGCGTATGGTACCCGGATGTTTTGCTGTGCAAGTACGCGCACCGGGCAATTGTGACGGCGCACGTACTGTCTCATGCAAGAACGCACGGGGAGCTAAGCGGCGGACTGCCGCCATTGGGACAAAACCTCATAGCCAGGAACGACAATCCCTGGCCCTACATTTCCGCTCTCCAAGTATACAAGGAGCACATATGCAGGACAAGCAATCTCAATGTCGCCACGTCACGACAGACTGCACGGATGCCCGAAACCGAAAGGGGATGCAGCCTCAGTGGGACTCAGTGTGAAGCAGCTCATTCAAACTACGACAGTTATTGGTATAGGAGGCCAATCCCAGCGACGTAAACAGACATAGACGGTGCTGAGAGAACGGCGTGGATTTCATCCTCCACATAGCCCAAGATCTCCCAAAGCTGCGGCGTCTGCAGCAGCGTGCTATGTGCCTTGTGCTTGGAAGTGGTGGGTAGTTCGACTTTTTCGTCGATCCGTTTATCATCACAGTTCTCTGGGGAGCTGACGCAGGCCACGCGGGACATCAAGTCCGCCACGTGGACCCTGAAGGGGTTCGCGCATCGTCTTCGGGCCGAGTATAGCTTCAAGATGCTTCAAGCACAATTTGCGGAACCCCGAACTCGAGACCGCAGGGCAGCGAGAAACCGCGAACGTGAAGGCCCGTCAATTCCAGGACTGGAATACCAGCTCTGTAAGGTCCGAGCTCGGTCATTGTGAGGTACAGGTACGCTTCATGCAACCTTGGCTGAGTCTCTCCCGAAGCATTCCTTGTCTTCGGGGTCTTCGTTTTCAGCCCAGGAGCTGACCCATCCTGGCCATGGCTACGGCCTCGGTGTGTGCGCGTTTAGCACAAGGAACCGCCTCCACCGCAGCAACAATAAAAATAAGGCTGCAACAATAAAAATCGTTGTCGCTCTACTATGCGAACGGATTCTTGTGTCAATAAATAAAATTCTACGGCGCCCACTTCTGGTTTGCAGCACAAATCATGAAGTGGACTGCAGTGTCAATAAGTAAAAACAAGCCAAAACACGAAGGAGATAACACTCCACGACAGGCAACCGTAACCTTCTGCGCGACCTGCACTGGATTCGGCTATGGATGCACACTGAGTAGGGGTCTGGAAGCACAGGTCAGTCTACCGTTCCAATTTGGATAAGCGCCTCCAGACAACGGACTACGACAATGCTGCTTCATTCCGCCTGGAACGTTTGCTGAAGCTCTCAGATTCTCAGCCCATTACAGGCTTTTACATTAAAGCTTCTCGGCCCCAGCGGCACAGGAGGCTGCACCCAGCGCTACAGCACCAACGCCACATCGCCGTCGTGCAAGCTGAGGTGTTCCTCTGGCAGTCCACATCCTCAGCTTTCGCAGCATGGAAGGTGATGAGATGTTCTGCCTGAGACGTCGAACTGTGGGAATGGAAGGCCTTTCATCCTTAAAGAGTTCAGGATGTCAGGTTTTTGTCGAGAAGGTCCGAGGCCCTTGCCTTGCTTGCCTGGCTTGGGAGGTATCCGAAGGGATTACTGGGGCTTCCGCTCCATGGCCAGCGCTCGCAAATGCTCGGAACCTCGGGTAAACATGTCGTAAATGCAGACGCCCTCAAAGCTGAATTGATCGAAATGACGAACACCATGTAGTGCTTGCACTCTCTTAGGCATGGGAGCCTTGTTTTGAACTTCGATTGCTCGGCACGCTGCGAGCTAAGCGCTGTCTATGCAGTGGCTGCAGTGTCCTCATCGTCGTCGGCATGGTCGGCGGAATGCTCCTCGGCATGGTCCTCTGTGTGCTCCTCGGCATCAGCCTCCGCGTGGTCCTGCATGTGGTCCTCCACATCTGCCTCCGCGTGGTCCTGCACGTGGTCCTCGGCGTCTGCCTCCGCGTGGTCCTGCATGTGGTCCTCGGCATCTGTCTCCGCGTGGTCCTGCATGTGGTCCTCGGCATCTGCCTCCGCGTGGTCCTGCATGTGGTCCTCGGCATCTGCCTCCGCGTGGTCCTCCATGTGGTCTTCCGCATGGTCTGCTGCAAGGCTGTGGTGTGCAGCACTGATTGCATCAGGGCTCGGTATTCCCCGCCTGAGCTGCGCATGGTTCACGAAGCTGATGGCAAACTGGTTCACAGGGACACCGCCGGAGGTGTGCACAAAGGGTTCTTCACACTGCTGCTTGGGGCAGCTCTGCGCTGGCTGCCAACCATCAGCATTGGTCTCGATGTTGGTTCCAGTCACTGCAAAGTGGGATGCCAGCTGCTCAAAGATGCCCACTTCCCGCTGAAGCTGATCCTTCTTGCTTCCTTTGTTGTGTGCAGCTTCAGACGCTGCTCCGAAGCCGAAGTGAACTTCCATGTCCAGCGTACGGATCTTCTTCATGTCCTCTTCGTTCTTGAGGAGATCTTCCAAGACGGACCACTCGGAGCCCTCGACATCAATCTTGAGATGCGTCGACATCTCACCACGCCCGGCGAGCAGCTCGGACAGCGATGTGTACTGCCGCTGGTTGACTGTTTCGTGCTTGGGGCCAAGGCAGACCCGGAAAGCATCGTAGTGGGTCTCATAGCAGTGGTGAGGATTTCCTGCGCATGAGCCCTTTGCATTCGGAGCGATCATCGCCAAAGCGGGCGAAGACTTGGGATTCTGGAAGCAGTCGTAGAGTTTCGTCGGCATGTGAAAGTCATTGCTCATGGTCTCGCTCCAGAGGTCCCGCTCCTCAATACCAAAGGAAAGACCCAGCTTGCCGTAATCACCCTTGAAGGCGGCCAGGCACCAAGCCGAGTCACCGAACAACTTGAAGCCGCCGCATGCACTTTCGGTGGCTTCCTGATTTGGATGGGCTGCCATCAAGATCCTCTCGCCCAGTTCCACACGCCAGGACTCGTTGCTCTTGTACGGCCACGTGTCGGCCACAGGCATGCAAGGCACCCCGGTTCGGGAAGATGCCGGACAATTCGGAAGGCATGCTTGCTTGCAGGTCGGACGATGCGCTCCAGACTTGTGGTGATCTTCATGCTCATGCATCTGGATGGCGACGCTCTGCTGCAGCAGAAGCGCGCCCACCAGCGCTCGCACCGCCATGGCTGGACACCGGCTGCAACAACTACGTTGGGTTAACTACGTTGTGCTGTCAAGCTGCGAACAAGTAGGCATGGCATCGACCACGACGCAGCATTCCTCTCTGAAAGCCAGCCGTTCTTGACCCCAAGCATCCCCAAGCGTACTGCATGAAGCATTTCGAACTTTTCGCCGCTCATCTGCACGGCTGCAAGCTGTTGTCTATGCAGTGTCCTCATCGTCGTCGGCATGGTCGGCGGAATGTTCCTCGGCATGGTCCTCTGTGTGCTCCTCGGCATCAGCCTCCGCGTGGTCCTGCATGTGGTCCTCGGCGTCTGCCTCCGCGTGGTCCTGCATGTGGTCCTCGGCGTCTGCCTCCGCGTGGTCCTGCATGTGGTCCTCGGCATCTGTCTCGGCGTGGTCCTGCATGTGGTCCTCGGCGTCTGCCTCCGCGTGGTCCTGCATGTGGTCCTCGGCATCTGTCTCCGCGTGGTCCTGCATGTGGTCCTCGGCATCTGCCTCCGCGTGGTCCTGCATGTGGTCCTCGGCATCTGCCTCCGCGTGGTCCTCCATGTGGTCTTCCGCATGGTCTGCTGCAAGGCTGTGGTGTGCAGCACTGATTGCATCAGGGCTCGGTATTCCCCGCCTGAGCTGCGCATGGTTCACGAAGCTGATGGCAAACTGGTTCACAGGGACACCGCCGGAGGTGTGCACAAAGGGTTCTTCACACTGCTGCTTGGGGCAGCTCTGCGCTGGCTGCCAACCATCAGCGTTGGTCTCGATGTTGGTTCCAGTCACTGCAAAGTGGGATGCCAGCTGCTCAAAGATGCCCACTTCCCGCTGAAGCTGATCCTTCTTGCTTCCTTTGTTGTGTGCAGCTTCAGACGCTGCTCCGAAGCCGAAGTGAACTTCCATGTCCAGCGTACGGATCTTCTTCATGTCCTCTTCGTTCTTGAGGAGATCTTCCAAGACGGACCACTCGGAGCCCTCGACATCAATCTTGAGATGCGTCGACATCTCACCACGCCCGGCGAGCAGCTCGGACAGCGATGTGTACTGCCGCTGGTTGACTGTTTCGTGCTTGGGGCCAAGGCAGACCCGGAAAGCATCGTAGTGGGTCTCATAGCAGTGGTGAGGATTTCCTGCGCATGAGCCCTTTGCATTCGGAGCGATCATCGCCAAAGCGGGCGAAGACTTGGGATTCTGGAAGCAGTCGTAGAGTTTCGTCGGCATGTGAAAGTCATTGCTCATGGTCTCGCTCCAGAGGTCCCGCTCCTCAATACCAAAGGAAAGACCCAGCTTGCCGTAATCACCCTTGAAGGCGGCCAGGCACCAAGCCGAGTCACCGAACAACTTGAAGCCGCCGCATGCACTTTCGGTGGCTTCCTGATTTGGATGGGCTGCCATCAAGATCCTCTCGCCCAGTTCCACACGCCAGGACTCGTTGCTCTTGTACGGCCACGTGTCGGCCACAGGCATGCAAGGCACCCCGGTTCGGGAAGATGCCGGACAATTCGGAAGGCATGCTTGCTTGCAGGTCGGACGATGCGCTCCAGACTTGTGGTGATCTTCATGCTCATGCATCTGGATGGCGACGCTCTGCTGCAGCAGAAGCGCGCCCACCAGCGCTCGCACCGCCATGGCTGGACACCGGCTGCAACAACTACGTTGGGTTAACTACGTTGTGCTGTCAAGCTGCGAACAAGTAGGCATGGCATCGACCACGACGCAGCATTCCTCTCTGAAAGCCAGCCGTTCTTGACCCCAAGCATCCCTGAGCATACTGCATGAAGCACTTCGAACTTTTCGCCGCTCATCTGCACGGCTGCAAGCTGTTGTCTATGCAGTGTCCTCATCGTCGTCGGCATGGTCGGCGGAATGTTCCTCGGCATGGTCCTCTGTGTGCTCCTCGGCATCAGCCTCCGCGTGGTCCTGCATGTGGTCCTCGGCGTCTGCCTCCGCGTGGTCCTGCATGTGGTCCTCGGCATCTGCCTCCGCGTGGTCCTGCATGTGGTCCTCGGCATCTGCCTCCGCGTGGTCCTGCATGTGGTCCTCGGCATCTGCCTCCGCGTGGTCCTGCATGTGGTCCTCGGCATCTGCCTCCGCGTGGTCCTCCATGTGGTCTTCCGCATGGTCTGCTGCAAGGCTGTGGTGTGCAGCACTGATTGCATCAGGGCTCGGTATTCCCCGCCTGAGCTGCGCATGGTTCACGAAGCTGATGGCAAACTGGTTCACAGGGACACCGCCGGAGGTGTGCACAAAGGGTTCTTCACACTGCTGCTTGGGGCAGCTCTGCGCTGGCTGCCAACCATCAGCATTGGTCTCGATGTTGGTTCCAGTCACTGCAAAGTGGGATGCCAGCTGCTCAAAGATGCCCACTTCCCGCTGAAGCTGATCCTTCTTGCTTCCTTTGTTGTGTGCAGCTTCAGACGCTGCTCCGAAGCCGAAGTGAACTTCCATGTCCAGCGTACGGATCTTCTTCATGTCCTCTTCGTTCTTGAGGAGATCTTCCAAGACGGACCACTCGGAGCCCTCGACATCAATCTTGAGATGCGTCGACATCTCACCACGCCCGGCGAGCAGCTCGGACAGCGATGTGTACTGCCGCTGGTTGACTGTTTCGTGCTTGGGGCCAAGGCAGACCCGGAAAGCATCGTAGTGGGTCTCATAGCAGTGGTGAGGATTTCCTGCGCATGAGCCCTTTGCATTCGGAGCGATCATCGCCAAAGCGGGCGAAGACTTGGGATTCTGGAAGCAGTCGTAGAGTTTCGTCGGCATGTGAAAGTCATTGCTCATGGTCTCGCTCCAGAGGTCCCGCTCCTCAATACCAAAGGAAAGACCCAGCTTGCCGTAATCACCCTTGAAGGCGGCCAGGCACCAAGCCGAGTCACCGAACAACTTGAAGCCGCCGCATGCACTTTCGGTGGCTTCCTGATTTGGATGGGCTGCCATCAAGATCCTCTCGCCCAGTTCCACACGCCAGGACTCGTTGCTCTTGTACGGCCACGTGTCGGCCACAGGCATGCAAGGCACCCCGGTTCGGGAAGATGCCGGACAATTCGGAAGGCATGTTTGCTTGCAGGTCGGACGATGCGCTCCAGACTTGTGGTGATCTTCATGCTCATGCATCTGGATGGCGACTCTCTGCTGCAGCAGAAGCGCGCCCACCAGCGCTCGCACCGCCATGGCTGGACACCGGCTGCAACAACTACGTTGGGTTAACCACGTTGCGCCACACGTGGCTATATGGGACAAGAGATTACAGGAAGAATCGGTGTAGTCGGCCAGCTCGTGCAGGTCAGAGCACGAACCTGCAGTTCTCTTGTGGCAGGGTGGTCTCTCAAGGCCCCAGCCGTAGCGCCCACCAAACTGTTCGTTCAACTTCGCCACCTGCCCGCCCCCTATTGCAGTGCAGCTGGCGAAAGGCGTGTCTGCCGCATTGTCCTACTACGCAGTGCATCGAAGAGCCGACTCTTTCGCCACTCGCGGAGCCGAGCTCTGGCATCGGACATGAAGTCGTCGCGCAGGCCTGACCGAGGCGATTCAAAGAGGATGATTGTGCTTGGTGAAGATTCGCTCGTGTCCGGAAATGGGGAAACTGACACTGGCAATCATATCCTTATACTAAATCATGTCCGACATTCAGCTGGGTCCGGTTGCACAGCCAAAGCACGAACGAGCAGTGGCACTGTTCCGTTCGGAGAATGTGACAGGGCATCTGCCACGTGACCTCAGGTTCAGGTTGCGAGCATCTTCTGCAGCACACTCTTTGCACATGAGGTGTGCGAGTATCAGTTTGCACCAGGCTTCTGGGCGAAGCCATCTTGTCAGGGCTCACATGACTTCTCACTCCAGCAGATACATTCATCAAAGCCGCTCCAAGTCAGGGATGTTGGCTGCAGACTCTGCCGCTTCACATCACCAAAAAGGCGCCTTGATTCCAAGAGCACGTGCTGTCAAGGCAAGGACTCTGCGGGCCGGGGGCACACGTTGCTGGACGATTTTTACCAAGTGGAGGCGAGCCTGTTGGAAACTGTCACCTTGGCGGCTGTGGCGGTTCTCGCTAGGAAAGTCGGGTCCTGCAGTCACTGTCATAATCGACCTCATTCCCGCATGAAGCAGGGGACCGCATGATCCATGGATACCAAAATAAGCAAGAAGCTTATCTTTTCGTGAGTGCCAAGTAGTGCAATTCAAGGCGCAGGACTTGTTCAGAGAGCCCAGAGCGGAGGCATGCCAGCATAGCCTGTGAGAAAATATCGACATGCAGATAGGGCCGTCAACAGCTAGACAGCTGGACCAAGACATGTGGACTAAGCATGGAAGGAGATTGAAAGAGGTGGACACATCTTCAAACAAATCCAATTTTACCGTTTTACCCAAGTTGATCGGCTGACACTGACAACTATAAACCTTAAACAAAAACTTCCGGTGTTTGAGAGCCAAAGCCCAGCCCAAGAAGCTCGGTGCTGGAAGGCGGGTGACAGCGGAGCCCTCTGTTCATTCTTTCAGTTGTCGGCAAAATTCTCCAATAAACTCGTTCGCTAGTTGCGAGCCCATCGCAGATTCTCGACTGATTGTGAGAACAACGGTGTGCCAGGATGCTCGCTGACTCTCTCTCTCTCTCTTTCTTTCCTCAGGCTTGAGGGCATGCCCCCGCGGGAGCAGCCCGTCTGTTGAAGGGATGCACGGAAGTACGTGCAGCAAATGTTCGCCCCTCCAAGGGCTAAGCACGACAGTACTCGCTCTCTGTCTGTCTGTCTGTCTGCAGGGTGTAGGGGTCGACAAGCGACCCTCAGGCCATTGGCCCGCCCAGCCCCACACCGTGTCAGTGAGTGGCCGGCATTGGGATACTCCAGATTGTGGCAACGAACTACCTGGCATGCCCTGGCTTTCATGCAGCACTCTTCGCTTCGCTTCGCAAGGGTACAGCCCACGTTCGTGGACCCGGGCCAAGGCCCCCGTTTCCCCTCCGCGTTGGTGGAAGAAAGGGCTTTGGGGTCAGTGGAAGGGCTTGCTTCCGGCAGCACTCTCTCTCTCTCTCTCTCTCTCTCTCTCTCTCGCTCGCACACGGACTCAGTCACTTGTCAACCGCGACGCGGAACATAGCGATTTCGGCTGATCGGCATTGGTTGATAAACGATGCCGGGCAGCGGTGTTCAGAGCAATGATGGAACTCGGCAGCCGCTGAGTACCTTTTGTCTTGTTCTTCCCTTGTGAAGGCCGAAACAAGACGTGCGAGACAGCTGCATCAGGGGCAACAAGCACATAACTCCGTTTATCTGGTGAATTCTGGAATCAGGCCGGGGCCCCAACGGAACCCAAGCCAGTGCCACTTGCAGGTGGCCCGAGAAGACGCGATGGACTAGTAGAGTTCTCATGAGACAAGAAGATGTTCGATGGAAGCTTGCGGAAACAAACGTTTGATGCATCGAAAGGCTCAACATTAAGGCTTCACCTACGAGAAAGTATAAACGTTTAGTCTGGAAAACCTCTTGGAACAAGAATGTGTCGACTGCTCCTGTCACTCTCCTGCAGCACCAACTGCAAACAACAACTGCAAAAAGCAAATCTCATTATCTCACTTCAGTGCCCTGCATCCCTCAAAAAACAAATTTTGAACTCCAAAACGTCAACCCTGTTTGTAGGTCTGAACCGCCCTAGACCCTCGGTCTTCGGAGTCTTTGCGGCATTGGTTGTAACCAAGAATCTTATCAGTTGATCTGTTGAGATGGATAGCTCTGTTCCGGCGTGTTGTGATTGTCGGCCGAGTAACCCATGGCGTGCAGTAGCTGCGACACCCTCTGCCAGGAGCCTGTCCGCCGGCAAACTTCTAAAACCTTGACGAGGGTCAGAGCAGGGGCCGTTGAAGGAGGTCAGCATAAGAAGTACCGTCTAGTGACTAGTGACTAGTGTTTTTGCAAACTTGAAGATAGTGTGAGGCCCGAACAGCCAAGGACTCATGGCAGAACAAAACTGCCTGGCGTTCTACGGATGCCACCCACATCACGCCGTCGACTGCGATATGAGTGAGACGACTGCAAAAAAGAGCATTCATTTCAACCCACCCTCTAAGGGTCCAATTTCCACGAACCAACTCCTGCCCTTACTATCCTTAGTCCTTCGCACGATACATGTGTATTGATTCCAGTGCCTTGTTTCTGAACGGAAGTGGGATGCTTGCAATTCTTTCGTCATTACTCAGGTCGTGCAGCCGTGCGACGTAGGTTTGCAGCGCGTTCCGGTGCCACAGAAGTGTAACAGGTCTACACACTGACCCCGATTCTTCGGCGCCAGGTTTAATGAAGTTGAAACCATGACTTGTAAATGCCGTCGACAGCTCGCATTCAAAGGCAACGCTGCATTTCACTCTCACCAGCCGTTCGGATAATGTTCAGCTGCCAAGGCACCGCCGAGTACGAGACCTCAGGTTGATCTCGTCAACATCACAGAATGACGCTTGGTCCCGCTTAAAGGCTTAGCAAGGGCACGAAAGCTAGGCTCCATCGTGTGCCGGAATCGACAAAGATAAGTATAACAATCACCGCTCAGATTTCAAACATCTTTCTGAGACTTTTCTGAGCATCACCTGCCGCATGCTGCATCTGTCTGCTACAAGATCGTGCATCAACGGCTTCAGATATCGCTCAAGCCGGTACGTCGGCATCGTTTAGGTTCGCCTGGCTCCTTGTAAGTTGGAAATTTGCCAGTCTTATGTTTTACCTTGCGTGTTCAGGGGGCCTGGCCCCTGGAAGTTGGAAGACGGCCCGGTGCCCGATCACGGAATTTGGGCTGCAGCAGCATGGTTCGAGGGGCCTGCTTCTCTTGGGAGCAGTCAGCCGGGACGCTGTTGAAGGCTGCATCCCCGCATTTATACAACAGCGCAGAAGCTGCAGCGCCCGGCACCAAGACTCGACTCCTCTCTCAGGTCATGCGAGTTTCTCATGATGCAGATGGAGGATGAGCTCCGAGTGTGGCTTGGCACTGGCTCCGTGTCCTGCGTGCATGCATGCACTCATCGCTGAGCTGAACCTGGGCTGCTCGGGCCGTGAAGTCGCTCTTGCCTATCAGCTCTGACAGATGGCCTGCACGCAGCACTTGCACTCATGCGGTGCTAAAATTCTGCGTTTGTCCCGTCTCTGTTTGTCTCTATGTTGCCGCAGAGGTATCGCTACACCGGATGACTTTGTTTTCTGGAGCACTGCCGGAATAGGGGCAGGCCATGGCACACAAGCGTCATCCGCAGGTATTGGGCTGAAGGGAAAGCTCAAAGCAGCATCGCCGCTATTTGGCCCTCATCATGCCTCTGAAATCTGTGAAGTTTGAAGCAAGCGGCAGCCACAGGCCGCTTCGCTGCGAGCCGCCGAGGATGTGGAGCGCTCGCTGCCAGGGACCGGCCTTCTCGCAGGCCTCAAAAAGGGCAGCTCTGAGCATGTTGAAATCTCTCAGGAACAGAGCAAAGCAGCAGAGCAGAGCTCCCTTCCTAATTGAACTGAGGGTTTTTTTTCCAATTCCGAGGGTCCTCCTTGCATTGCGGATCATTGCAGGTTGAATGGAGTTGAGTCGGACATGTGCAAGCATCCAATCCCTTGGGGCCGTGGTGGCCCATCTACATGCACAGTGCGGGAAATTTCTCCATGAGATTCCTTGAGCCTGCCCGACGAGTATGAAGTGGTGATTTGTCTGGTAGTGTGGTTTCAGGAGTTCTCTTGAAGGATAACAACTAGCCCGATACTCAAGTAAGCAATGCAGGGAAGAAGAAAATTAGCATGACCTGGCAGGGCCACGACCACCAGGCAAGCAACAAGAAGTGCAAGCAAGTAGACCGCAGCGCACCTAGCTTTGCCGGTTCCACTCACTCATTACTTAGTTACGAGTACTTGTACCTTCTGCGGCTATTTCATATCAGATTTGAGGCCATGTCTGGCCCTTCACCCACCGAGGCCGGTCTGTAGCTCCGTCCTTGCTGTTGCTGTTGTTGCTGCTGTTGTTAACTCTAAAGACGATCCTTTGGGCTATGCCTGGCTCCCGTCAACATGCGCTGACCCCATGGTTCATGCTTTTGTCAGGCACTTCTCAAAGTCGGCTTCCCTTGCAGGTTGACGTCGACGAGGTGCTCAGAGCAAGAAGGCACGTCCATCACTTCACGCACAAGCTTATCTCCATTTTTGTGTGGCCCAGTGTCGCTGGCGACGGCTGCCCAGCTCACCTCAATGACATGATGAGGAGGAGAGGTTAAAACTAGCACAAACCAGACATGCTGTGTCTGTAGCTTCCGCGAAATCACGGAGTAGCTGCAAAATCAAACAAACTAGCTTGGCTTATGGCTCTTTGCATTCAGATCCTAATCGGGCATGATGTCCAACGAGTCCGCGTGGCATCGCTGGGTTTCCAGCGACATTCCCCCGCCATTCCCAAGATGCGAAAAGAGAGCTGCCACTGCAGACCCTTCCTGGGCAAGTCATGCCGTGAAAGCTTTCGGGTCGAGGCCTGTACATTCTCTCTGACATGAGCCATAATGAATAAACACCGCGGCTTGCTGAAGAGATGGTGCGAGTACTGCAATGTCGAGATGTATCATACCTTCGTGATCCCTCGGGCCTGCTTCAAGCAGCATCGAGGACATGTGATGTCGCATCTGGCGCGGTCTCCGTACAATACAATCGCAAAAGGATGCCAAATGTCTCGCATGCTGAGATGGCCGGGTTGAAGCTCGCAGCACCAATATCACCAGGCCTGCAGAACGCAGTGACTCCCTCCTCGCGTCTGCAGAAATGCTGTGCTGCAAGCCGTGGCCAGAAGCATGCTTTGCACAACAGACGGTAGAGTCCACCTTCCATGAAAGTGTCCAAAAATATCAAGGGTCTGTTCCCAGCCGCTCGATTTCTCCTTTGGCGCACTGAGATTCAACACACACATTGGAAAACTTGTGGGTCGACTGCCGACTTGTTGAGCCAAGGCACGCAAGAGGCCATGGCTGTTCGGAGACAGATTGGATCCAGCGGCTTCCGCAAGAGAACTGCGCTCCTAGGCTGGCCAGCTCGGTCAGGTTGTTGCGAAATCGGCCAGAAGCTACCAGCTCCGAGGAATTCCGAGGAACTCTTCCTCATTTGACTCCAAGGGACTGCGCCAACAGCGACAGGGCCTACACAGCACGAGGCACACGACCCAGGCATCTTTGCAGTTTTGACTCTGATGTATTTCTGTATGTCTCGCTGGAAGTTCTTCTCTGCCACGACGCACGGCAGTGAGCTGCAGCCATGGCCTTGTTCCAGCTCAAAGCGGCCATGGCAGAACCCAGGGTGACATGGTCCACCAAACCTGCCAAGCTGATTAGGACTTTGAGGCGATGTCATGAGATGTCTACCAGCAACATCTGCTGAAACCCCAATGACCCGAAATTCCGAAATGCCTCTGCGTTTCAGCACGGCCGATTCCACTATCTTTAAATTCGTAGTAAGCCCACCATCGCTCTGAGTTGTGCCTTGCTGGCACGCCTCCGATGCCAATGCCTGGGCAAAGCGCCAGTCGCCAAGGGCAGCTGCCTCAAGTAAGGCGCGAGCGTACTAGACCTATAGTCGACACTGAGGGCAGGCGCGCGCGTCGTTTCGTGCAGCTCAATGGCAAATGCAAGAATAACCTTTGCGGCCGAAGCTCTGCAACAGCAGCATTTCGAGCAACTATGTTTGCAGTGAGACCTGCCGTGCTTCACCGAGCTGCACAGTGACAGTATGCACTCACTTTCTGGCTCAAGGGAGGCCGTAGATAGTTTCAGTTGCTCTAAGGAGCAGCATGCGAACCCAGTGCCCACATTACACAATCCTATGAGTGCACTGCTGCTTCAGGGTCAGAGGCAAGACAAGGCTGCATGATATGATATACCCGAAGCCTGAAGCAAAACCCCGGCTGAAGCTTGCCTCTGTCGCACCAGTGCCGGAGAGAAAACAATGAGGTGGCCCAACGACGGGTAGCCCTTCCAGCACTCCTTGGCCAGGAGCCATCTACCAGCACAACGACTTTACCCCTTGGTTAGTCAATCCTTGACCATGGTGCCTCGACTGAGCCAGTCGTGCAGGTGCGTGATTTTTGCCCGTGACTATTGCCGCGCAGGCTTAGACCCGCAGGGGTCGCAAAAAGATTCTTTGAGCTTTTCCCGAAATATTCCTTCAACTTGCCCAAGCGATTCCCTAAACCCCAAGCCCTAAAACCCTAAGCCCTAAACAGTAGAAGAAGACACCGGAGTGGAAAGAATATTGGTTGAGAGAAACGCCTGAAGTTGATGAATCGGGCTTAGACCTCCAGGTGTGAGAGTGCTATGACGTCCTATATATGTTCCAGAGATTCCAGAGCAGGGTCGCAGGACATGCCACATGCGATGACGACGCAACCTCTTGTAGCATGCAGACATGTGGACCTCCCGACTGCTGATAAAATTGAATCCGATGAAACAGCTGAGCAGCGGCAGCAGCAGCAAATGAGGTCCATGCTGCAGTCTCGTTGGCTGGGTCCACGGCCAGAATCATACGCTGTCATAACGTCACACGGCCAAGTGTCATCGCGGCTGTAACATGGAAGATGTTCACTTCCAGCAGGTCATGTCCTCGGCAGCCATTTTGCGTGACTGGGCTCAAACCCGATCAGGCCGAATATGCTCAGCCGATCTAGGTGGGAATGCAGCATTGCTTTCAATCGCTCAGCCTTCCGAGTTACTGATTTCACCCAGCCCGATCAAACGAAAACAAAGATGTAAAGGAGAGTATCTACAGTATATTTCTCAGTGTATGTTTAATATGTTTGTCAGAGCATACAGCGCCACCAAATGAAGCTCTTCCCTGTTTCTCTGCCATGCGTCGCATAGACTGCAGGACGAGCAAAGCCGTCAGCAGGCGCTGCTTCTTGGCTAGGCCTGGCAACTAAACACACATGGCGAACCTGCGAACACTCACACTCAACATTCATCAGCATCTGTTGAGAAAGCAGTCTGCACGAGTTGCACTAGTGTTGCACTTGACATCCAGTACGTGTATGTGGAATCATTTGAAGATGGCACGAGAGGCTTCGTGTGCATTTAGAGTCTCGGACACTCCTGTGACTTGTGGCGGGGCATCCAGATCAAGCTCCAAGCCCGAAGATGGGGAGCGTATGCAGCATCCCCTCAGCGCCTGTCAAGGTCCATGTAACCCTGCGCGGATCAGCAATCCATTCTTCCCAGTCGAAGGCCAGGGCGCCTCTCTGAGGATGCTGCATTGATCTCGCCACTTGTCACTTTGAGTCTGCCCTCAGTCCTCCTGGTCTCTCGAGCTCTCGTGTCCTACTGGGAGTGGTACGTTTTAAGCAGAGTTATGAAATTGCGATCCCTTCTCTAATCGGCTCGGCCTTTTGCTCCTGATGGATGCAATTTAACTCTGGCTCTGGGGGAAGTTAAAGAGTTTGGCGGTTGGCGCCCTGCCCTCCTGGGCCGACTACGAGAACACAGCACCTGCCCTGCCAGAACAGAACGGAAAGCTTCTGCGGCCACATTGAGGTTCTCATCGGATCGGTGGCTAGGCCGGGGTCTCTGGCAAGGCCGATGTTCAAGGGCCTACTTGGCCATCTTGGCCCTGAGCCTGTTCGGCTTGGAACGTACACGAGCGATGCAGCTGCCGCTCTAGCTTGCTTCGTCTGCACAGCATGTCCCAAAGCAGAGAGTTCAAGGGCAAGTGATTTCAAAGCTGCATCACTCGATCTAATTATGCTCAATTTGCTAAGCGGGGCTGCCTTGAAGTAAGCTTGCCCCTAACACTACTGATGTCACCTCCCCAGTCTTTTTGGCCCCAAGTCACGACCTCGCCATCGCTTCGCAAAGCAGCGAAGGCATAAGCCTCAGCGCAGGGCCAACAGTTGCATGCATCGCACAGCTGCACCACGCACGCTCATCTGCTCGCCGAGATGCCGAGGCGACGATTTGCCGGACGTTGGTCAATTGTGCTTGAGCTGAACTGCTGTCGCCACCAGCAGGCACATGGCCCCAGGTCACCACAGTTCCGTCAAACCGAAGGGCAGCGAAAGCGGCCCCTGAAGCGACAACGTCCCGCACTTCAGAAAGCTTTGTCTTCACACCAGAGCAGTCTGCCCCAAACCGCTGGCAGCCCCACGTTGATACAGTTCCATTTTTGCAGAGCGCAGCAAATGCTCCACAGGTTGCGCACACATACTTCACGCCATGCAGCTCCTCCTGTACTCTTACACAATCTCCTCCAAATTCCGGGGCACCCCAGCAGACGACGGTGCCGTCTGTCTTTACAGCTGCGAATGCAAAGCATGTTGAAACAACATCTGTCACATCGTAAAGTTGATCCCGAACGGCAGTGCTGTCACCTCCATAGGTTCTCGAGCCCCAAGTAACTACCCTACCATCCTCGCGGATAGCCGCGAAGGCACCTGCAAATGTGCTGTTGCAGGCTTTGACGTCTCGAATAGAATGGAGCTCAGATTCAACCTCAGAGCTGCTGCCACCCAGCTTAGGGCAACCCCAAGTTCGGACGCGTCCATCGTTGAGAACAGCAGCATATGCACCGGACATGGAGCCCTGGCACGCAGCAATCTGTCGAACGTTGTTGAGCGGTGGTGGGGCGGCCATACTGCGTGTGCGACCCAATAGGATCACACTGGAGTCAAACTTGATTGCAGCAAGACCATGTGGAAACACCTCCAGTTTTCGGACCTAGGGACATCTCGAAACTCAATCTCGTGCCGTCTCTGAGTACTTGGGTAGGGGCCTGATTTTGACGACATGCTGCCTGCTGCAAGCTTTCGTGCTCGCCATGCCAGCCGGAATGGCCCCACATCACCTCGGAATTGGTTTTGGAGGGCTCGCATGGAGGGTGTTGCACTGCAAGGCCAACGCACAAGCCTGCTTCATTCTGCCTCATTAGCCCTCTTTAGCAGAGCAACCACAGTTCCATCCAAAAGGAGTGCAGCTTGGGCGTATTCCGCACCAAGGACAGTGTCAATGTCTTGTAGTCGTGCCTCGGCAGAGATGAACGGCAACTTCCCATAGCGGGGCCAACATTTGCACGAAGCTTAGAGTGCGCACATGCCGTCGCACCAACTTTCACCGCTGTTGGATTTTTCTAGTATGTTCTTTTGCCAAGTCATGAAGGCCCCGCCCCACTCTAACCGGGTGCCAGAAACACAGCAGCCATCTGCTGTGTGCTGCTGCCGCAGCATGGCAGTCGCCACGCTAAAAGTCGCTGTACAATGAAACCAGGGCCTCTAGTGCCGTGGGTCCCACTCCCTCTGGGGTTACTTACGGGGTTTGCCGTGTTTTGGAGTGGGTTTCAGGTGGGTTTAGGATTCGTCTGGGATGGTTTGGGTGGGTTTTGCCGGGTTTCGTGTGGGTTTTCCTGGGTTTTGTCATGGCTTCTGGCGGGTTTGGGTGGGTTTTGCTGGATTTGTGTGGGGTCTTGGTGGGTTGGGAGGGTTAGGGGTTTGGGTGGTGAGGTTTGGAGTGGGTTTTCTTGGGGATGGGTTTGGTGGATGCACATCTGCGGTTTTATGGGGACCAACCCTCCTGGATGAAAACTACTAGTTGAGACCGAGACTAGACGTGTCTCAGAATTGACACGAACGCTCAGACAAGGGCGGTATGATTCGGAGAAGAGAGGGAGAGTTCGAGCGAGAAAGAAGCCGAAGTTACGGAAGGCTCCCTTCTGCCCCGAATACCACACTGACACTCCCTTTGCGCCACAACCGCTGCGCCGCCTTTAGACAACTGCCTCGGGACCAAACACAGAGGCACATCCAATCCAATCCAAGGCCTCTTGTCATGCGTCCCACCCGATTTCATGTGGTGCCACGAACCCGGGAACAGCGGGCAAGGAAGCTACATGAAGAAGCAGAAACTTCAATGCGAACCGAACCTGCCAGAGACACCGCAAGTTTTAAGGAGCCGGAATGGCATGGAGCAGCATTAGAATGCTCAGCTCACAGTGCGCCGGTTTTCCCACGCGCTTGCTGGTCGAAAGGGGGTTTGCATCTGCAAGTGCAAAGGAACGAAGCGTCACGAAGTCGGGCGAACTCAAGCAACATAGCAGCGAATATTGCAACTCAAATCCATGAAGCCTCCCCGAACGGCAGGCCCTGTAAATCGAACTGTTCCTGCAGTGTTCCTGCGCTCCCGGCCTGAACGCGGGACGAATCTCCACCCCTGTCTGGGTCTCCCCAGGTCACCACCGACCCATCGCTGCGCACGAGGGTGAAGGCAGAGGACCATCTGCAGGAGAAAAGCCTGTACGAAGGTACAACAACAATTAAACAGCACTTGCATCTGCACGTACAATGTCGCACGGCAGTGAGACTTACTACTCACAGTACACACTACAGCCCTCTGATCCCTTCGTCCTTAATTTGGCGTGCGAATTACCAAGATTGGACTTTACGGACTGCCAAAACCCTTCTGCTTCCCTCCTGTCTGGTCGGATGATGGCGGTGAGCACGGTCCCGTCTGCAACCTGCTCCTCCTTCAGCGTGCGCCCTGGTGTCAGGACCCTGTCTCCAGCCAACAGCCTTTCGATTTGAAGCTCGAAGGCCTTCTGCGCCTGGCAAGAAAGGGAGCAAACCGGCCGGTGCATGGGAGCAAAACCTGGTCACAGCGGTGGCCTGGCTCTGCACCACAAAGACAGGGCTGTCCGGTACAGCTGCGATGGGCACTGCTCGCCCACTGAGCAGCACCACGTTGACAGTGATTGCCATGCGGGGAACAGGGAGCTTTACTTCTCCGCGTCGGGGTTGACGTAAGGTCGGAATCTATTCAATGTCTGGCGATTATCGGGTGAGATGTGTATAGACAGCAATTGTGAAACGCACCGCGGCCTGCGACATAAGCCAGCACGAGACTCGGTTGATGCTCAAAGGCTGAGGCGGTTGGCTTGCAAAGGCAAACTGAGGCTTCAGAAGCAATCGTCTCTCAAGCTGTCATGCAATATTTGATGAGGCGGCTGCTTGCAGGGTCTTCTGCAGTTTAACTGCTTAATGCTGAGGAACTTTCACTTAAAACATTTCGTGCATCCACATTCTCAGATTTGGGTCAGAGTGATGTCAGTGTGAGAACGTTATGCAGTGTCAAGGTTGCATGCAGAGGCAGAGCCAGTGCAGATGTTGTAAGCTTGGGTTCCTAGCACTGAGACTGGAGTCGAAGCCAACAGACAGTTCTAGGCTCATCGGCTCATCCTGGCCTCGGACTCTCTCAGCGGACGGCACCGGGCCAAGAGCAAGCAGTCGGCGCAAGGCCATGGGCACCGCGGGCTTCCCAGCTGTGAGGCTCGAACTGAACACAAGGCTGCAGCCTCATTGAGTCGGACTACCCAGAAACAGGTTCAACAGGATTATGAGTGCGAAAATTCTTTCCGCTACCAGTATCCACAAATCACTGGACAGGTAGACAGCTCCTTCACCTTGAAATTCTGTTAGATGCATTTAGCCCACAGCCTCATCCTCGAGGAGGACCATGAGCCGATTTATCCAGGCCTTCCAAGCACTGCTGGAGTTCACCAATCATGCAAGGGCGGGTGTACCCGACTCTATTTCGACGCACCCGTCCGACTTTTCTGTGATCGGGATTTCCGAGTGCCTTTGCCTCTTCTCCTGCGTTGTAATTAACCTTTGCCCATGCCCCATATCATTGTCGCCTCAGGCCTCCGAGCACCTGGTTCGGCACTGCCGGTGCTTCATTCGGCACCTTGTGGCGCACTGTATGCTCTTATGTAACTAGAGTCTAGAGGATGCACAGATCACCAGGAGGCTTCCCCTGTCCATTGATAGGTCTGCCGCACGACAACAGCTGGTCATTCAAGCTCTGATCGACATCCGGGGGATTATTAAAATTAAACGTTGAGTATCGTCTGCGTGTCTGTGCCTGCTTGGTCAAGGGTCAGAGGCTGGGGTTTGCTAGATTGAATCTGCCTACCACTGGCCAAGGTGCCGGCCCATGGAAAGTCACCTTAGGTGCCACAGGTGTGGGCGAGCTTGCAATTCTTCGAGACAAACCTGCCATCCAAAGACTAGCGCAAACCCGGCATTGACGAGGCGGCTTTGCCACTCTGATGACAAATACCGTTTACAGATGCTTACAGTGCGGCTAAGACAGCAAAGGGGTTCCTTAACTCGCATGCAAGTTCGGGGCAAGACCCTGCCATGCTGTGTTACTTTCGCAGTGGAGGGCGCAGTGCATGACAATGGTGTGACTTGCATAGTCGCGCGGGAAGAGGAACCCTCGAACTCCGGAGCTTCTCTGCAAAATCGCAGCAACAAAAAGCAAAACACAACCCCACCCAAATCCAACAAAATGTAGAAAACACCAGTACTACCGAACACAAGACTGAAAACTTAACGTTTGCATCTTTTGCAAGCGAAATATTCCTCAACACGCCCAGCTGCCAGAGAGAGGATCTTGAAAATAGGCCAGCCACTCTCCTTTGCTGGCAATGCATGGATGAGGCAGCTGCTTCGAAACTGTTCCCAGAAGGACGACTGGGCTTGGGCTTGGAGATTTCACAGGAATGCCAGCGCGAGCCGACACGAATAGGGAAGTCGACCTTCCAGCAGCGGATCCCACTTACATGCTCTCACAGACAAGTGGCCACGAGGTTCGTCCATCGCACTGCCTCGACCAAATTGTTTGAGTTCTGAGTCGCGGCATCTTGAAGCTTCCACGGGGTCCGGGGCCGGGCAGCGAGGTAGCCTGTCACCTCCATTCGATTTAAATCGAGTGAGAAGGCAGCACTGCCTTCAGCAGGCGAAGGCGGCTGGTGATGATGCTCGGCCTTCAAGCACAGCTCCCTCATGTCACATGTCTGTGTCTTTTCTGCTTGGTACTTGTAACAACGCCTGTTCCTCGCTCTCTCGTTTGGTGTTACCCTTTTCGGTGCATCATCTTCATACGCTACCGCTACTAAGCATGGACGAACGTCTCTGTCAGGAACCTTCTTCCCACGCACACTCCTCCCGGAAGCATGCGTCTGACCCCCAAGCTCACGTTGATCTATGCGTCCGCAACCAGTAATTGGGGCGGGGCTGGCGTGTCCTTCAAGCGATGCCCCTCCTATATACCAGAGCGTTGCGATCCAAACTGGCTGGCGGACCTTTCTCGCTCATTCGTGATTGCTTTTTTTTTGGCTTGCTTCGTTTTGGCCTTGCGGCATGGACCCTTTCGCAAGCCAAGCTCGTCTATTTGTGTAGATATCTGCAACCAATCAGCACGAGCTCTTCGTTCCAAATCCGTTGCCCTGCCCACCTCCCGCCTCCTTTTGCAAACTCATCTCTTCGACTGGAGAAGTGTTTCGCGCTCAGGGAGCGTTGCTGAGCCTCGAACAAATTCCAAACATCCTGCTCCGCAGTCTCTGAGAAGCACAAAGGAATCTCCTGACTTGCGAGCTGTCAGCCGTGCCAAATGCCGAGAGGGATTGTGCACAGAATATTCTGTTCTGCGGGAGCGAATGAAGCCGTGCGACTGTAAGAAGGACAGATGCACACCTGTCTTTTCCTGTGCAGCGGGTTTGGAGGGTGCAAGTTGCGGAGCTGACACATGTCCACCTGCCTCCAGAGTCTCGATCTCATGGATGGCATGCTTGCCTACACAGCGCTTCAGCAAAATTGACCATGTCTTCAAGCATGCCACTGATCGCCACTGGTCTGACTGCACATTGACTGACACTTCGAGCTTGGAGCTTCAGCGGTGCCGAAGCGGAGCGAAACGTTCACTTAAGGACTGGCATGCCAGCAGATTCTCGGATTTGCGACAGAGCTACACCGCCCCTTCGACAAACAATGAGCTTCTGCTGAAACGTCCGGGCTGCACAGCTGCCCTTGGCGTTGCCTGTAGGAGCGCCGTGCTTTCCGTCCTGTCAGTAGGACAGCAATGGTGGCGCTGCACACATTGACGCGAAGATACGCGAAGCTAGTCTGACGCCTGGCAACTGGCAATGTGCCGCTCCAGTCCGCGTGTCGAGCGTGCACTACGGCTGATCGAACCAGGAACACCGACGACATTTGTAGCACTGTAGCTGTGCTCAGCTGACCCCAGGCCCGAAGCCTAACTGCGGAGCCAAATGCCTCCCAGTCATCAAGGCTCCACGGCCCGAAGTACAAGCAGGAAGTCGCTCGCTTTGTCTGGACACTCTGTGGCTTGATGTTCCGAGAAGGCTCGAGCTGGCGTCATTTTCACGCATGCATCGCCCCCGCCTGGAACCACATGGCATGGCTCCGGCCGTCAGTGAAAAACCTGCAGCCGATGCTAGCCACAAGATCCAGAGCACCAGCATAGTTATGACTAAAGAGACAGAGATACGATGGGACGGCGATTGTACAGCAGCTGAGCGCAACACAGCAGGAAAAGCTGAAGACTGACCTTGTTGCAGGGTGTGGTCTTCCAACACTATCATCTAACCAACGACGTTACTCACCCTCTTGAGCTCGTGCAGAGTGCAAACACAAAGGTGATTTAACATACCCCGGCTACAACACTTTTACCTGGAAGCAGTTTGTCTGAAAGTATGGCCAGGTGTCTTGTCCAAGCAGGCAGCTTGGCGCCTGGGGCGAGAAACTTCCGTGTCGCAGTCTGAATCCTTATATCTTCGAATGAGGCGAAGCCATCAGCTAAGTCGAACTGAGAGAGAGACCAAGGCACAACCGAGTCCTCTCTCGTCAATGGACTCATGAGCAACACTACATCCCATGCCACCAGACAAACCCGAACACAATTACGAGTAGCTTCTTTTGACATGAGAGACATGGCCAAGCCATCCCGCGACCTCAACCTGCACAAACCTTCGTAAACCGGTTACAAGAGGCAAAACCATGCACTGACTGGCGGAGACGACCTACGGTTGTCGACAAATGGCTCATGCGTGCAGTGGACTCCCCAAAAAAGCGAACTGATACCCACGGCAGCTCCAAACAAGCAATGAGGCGCTGCCTACGCCACAAGCTACAAGTATTCAATTCAAGTCCACACCGCACACACGCTGCCTGCCGGCTGCCTCCACGTGTTTGAGTCCGAAACTATGTGCAAATACGAGTACCTAAGTGTCGCCTGCCTTCTTGCTGTCGGTGAGGTGCAGCGAATAAAGATCGCGAAATCTGCGAACCCAGTCCTTCCTCCTGGGCTTCGAGAAGCCAAACCGTCGTAGTTTTGGTTGGCAAGGTAACAACAACACGTCGCAGGCAAGGACGAGCAGCCCCATGTCCAAGAGCATGAAGTCCCCAAACTGGGCTTCGAAGGCGATCTTGTGCAGCTGCCTTACGTGACACAAGCCACGGCAAACTCCCGAGAGCCGCTACAGCCACTCGCTTGCCTATAGAGGCTCCGGCCCATGCAAGCCATCACGAAAGCCTTCAACAAGACCTTCTCGCGCATACACCTGCGGCATGTCTGCTCTAGAATCAACGGATCGGACCCAGCTCCTGTAAAGGCTACCGGTGCCCGTCAGACTCCTGAAATCGTACGCTACAGCGCTACACTACAGTAGCCTGTCCCAACAGAACCGCACTTCTGTCACTCTCTATGGAAGCAGAATCTGCTGACGACTCATCAGTCCGAGGCAGTGGCCAGAGCTCTGCGCATTTGCTCGCGCAAGCTCATCCAATCCACGCTGCCCATGTCCTTCGCCGTGACTGCTTAGAACCGGGGGCACGAAAGCAATATGATGCTTCCATATGCTTCCCCCAATCCAAACCACCCACCACCAGTTAGGAGCTGAAATCGTCCGTAGATACAAGCTCATGCCGCCCCCACTCCAAGCCACAAGTGCTCCTCCTCTCGGATTTGTTGGCAGGACCTCGCAGCACGGAGACGAGCTGTGAAACAGAGACAAACGGACAGAACCCGAAGCAAACAGACGGACAAAGACAGAAAAGTGCGAGAGAGCCAGATAAGGAAAGAAGTGGGGAGGAGTATGGACTCAAGCCCGCCAAATGTCGTCTGCAACAACCAGGCATCAGTGCCTATTTGCAAGCACATTTGGGACCAGGCATCTCTGCAGGTCATGCAAAACGGCTGTGAAAAGTGCAAACTACCGGCATGTTGGAATCCGCTGCGACGCTGGAGAGACTGTGGTTCACCTGTAAAACCAGGCGGCCTACAAGTCAATGCTCGCCGAGGAGCAGTAGCCTCCGGAAGTCTGCTATGCACGCTGGATTCTCCTGTCCACAAAGGCAACATGAAGCTCGTAGAAGTTGTTTCGCCCAGTCAAGAGAAGGTGCTGCAATTGCTGTCAATGTCGTTCGCGACGTGTCAGGTATGTTACTGCCAACGCATTCTAGGGCTTTCGGATCTGGACCTTGCTTCTACCAATTTTGGGCCGCATTGCCAAGCTCGCTCTCAACTCGGCGCTCCCACCTGTCCGCATCGCCACGTGCCCTGCACCAAGACAACGTGTGCATTGAAACCCTGAGCTGTGTTCCCTGCCAGCGGACCTCTTGAAAGGCAGTCTGCTGACATGATGGGAGTCAACGTTCGGAACTCACAGGTTATACGGGTTGCAGAGACACATTGACCATACGACGTGCTAAGTAGCCCAAAATACTGCAAATTTGGTGAATGACACAACTCCAAGCCGGCGCCGTGGAAGTCGGCACTCTCAATCTCAAACATCTTTAGACGTTCAGCAACCGCCTTGATCAGAACGAACTTCTTGAACGCACCGAGCCATCAAAAAGAGGGCCTCCTCAAGTTTGATTTCTTCTCCTGCTCGGCCTCCCAAGTCTCGTCATTCTGCTTTCGAGAAGCAAGGTCTGTGTCCATGTCTGGCGAAGGAGTCAGCTCGAACCATTGAAGCCACTGACTCAATTTGAACACTGGGACGCTGCTGCTGGAAAATGCCTGTTGTGACCTCTTTGGCGGCTTTCGCGGAGCCCACGCAGCACCTTGAGAGCATCGACAGTCACATCCTCTGCTTTATTCTATCTCTCCTCAACAAAAAGTAGCGGAAAGCAGCCGAGTCAGCAAGCGGATTCCAGGAAGTGCATCCGAATGTCTCATCTGAGGCCAGCTCTTTTCGCAAGGAGAATGAAGGAAACTCAGCTGCTGATGCAAAAGTCATGGCGATGATGCCAAAAAGACCCAACACACGTGCATGCAGAGATGTCCAATGTACTTGCGTATGCAAGTAAGAACCTACTATCGCCACTCAGTCTAGCAGAGTCTCGCCACCTGTGTACCGGTGTGCATTCTGTACACGTACGTTCATAACAATTGATTCCTGCACCGTCACCTGCTCTCGGTTTTTTTAGTTTTGAACTGGGAAACTGAGCAATGATATACTCCTGATATACTCAAGCAGTCGCTCGGCTCGCAAGCCACAGCTGAAGTCATACCAACGGGCATCCGATGCGTCCCGACATGTCCCGACCCACTGCCGGCGTAGTCAGTGAACCCCAAACCTTCACTGCATACAGTATTGAAGGTTCCAGGCCCTCCACTGACACAAGTAGCCCATCATCCCGCGATCAATGCTGTTGTCGAGCTGCTGCAGTGTCAAGGCAGGCTGCAAGTGGTCCTGGTATTGACAGTACCTGACCGGAGTTATACAAGGTTTCGGCTCGGGGGAGCTTTCCTCTGTGTTGAATGCACCCTTTGACTCACAAATCCTCCTCGGGATTCCGTCAGCCTGCCGATCAAGCCCTGCTAGATGTAACTATCGGCATGCAAGTGCTGAGCGGGTTTGGTCCCTTGCCCGAGCATCCTGCGATATTCTACGCCTATCCTTTCCCGATCAGTGCAGCTTACGGGCACCCTGTAGTCACCACATCATGCTTGCGACAGAATACATGTATCTCAGAGGAGTCTATGCTTGCTCCCGGTTTTCTCATGAATCGCTAATCTGGTCGGGCACGGTCCGTTTCTGATGTGTAGGAACTTCATATCTTCCTTGCGGTGGAAAGTGCAGCTGTTCACAGGGATCCTGTGTCGGAGCCGCCATCCTTGCGACAGTTGTCTTTCGTCCCTCACGTTGCGGATCGAATGTTTCGAAAGCATCAACCATGAAGGGAATTGGGATCCTCGCAACTGCCGTGCTCGGCGACCCTAACATCTGTTCCTGTCTGGAACAACGTTAAGTGTCACGGGGGAGCCCGGCCTCATACCTGGGAGGACGTGGGGGGGATGCCATGGGGTGGAGTAGCACCGGATCCCCGGATCGGTGCGATGCACATGCCGACTCCCTGCATCTACGAGTTTTGTGTGGCCTTCGCTCGTGGACAAGGACTGGGGTGCCCCACAGCTCCGGCCCGCGTAGCGTCGGCTCCTCACCTCTGAACTCTGGTACTGTTGGCGCTACGGCACACTTAATCCAAGCATGCTACTGTGGCCACTCCCGTGGGTGTACAGTTGATACCAACTGCGCTGGATGTGCCAGCATGCTGAGGGCCATGTCTTCAAACACATTCACATGGCACACATGGCATAGTCCATGCTCGCAGAGTCAGAAGAACCGCAATGCAGAAGTATCAACGCATCGTCAGGTGCTTCCCGGGCGGGCTGAGATGAGCACTTCGCCAAAGCAGAGACCAACCAGTGACCGGCCTCAGTCTTCGTGAGGAGTTGTTGGCCACGGAACAGATGAGCCCGAACAGGCACTGGAAACATCAGGGCCATGTCTATGGCTTTTGCTTCCGAGAGCCGCACACATCACTGCGAGACCAGGTTGCCTGTCGTCCTTCAGAAAAAGTACATGCTATCTTCCATCATGCCCAAGCGTACAGGAAGCATGCGTGCTCGCGCTTCAGGTCTGATTGAGGCAGCTTCGACACACCCTGCGACCACCAAAAGGAGCCAACATTTCATTCTAGAGTTCTAATTAGAGCTGGCCACACACACACAGCCGCAGTCACACAGGCAAAGCAAGCTGAACAAAGTGGAGTAAGTGCCTTCAAACCGGGCAAGTTCTGTCCACTTCCATTTTTGTTGCGCAATCTGCCGCCGCACCTTGCAGGTCACTCTCCGACAAGTCAGTTCCGAATGCCCGGACTTGCCTATGAGCTGAAACCTAACATGTAGCCTCTGGCAGTACATGTATATGTCCCAGGCTCCCATGTCATCCTGCCGAAACCGTGGCGAGGTGCTGACATGAGACGTGGTACCGGTCAAGCATCTGTTTCCAGTTGCAACATGGGTACATCCGCTTTTCCTGTTTCTTCTTTCTTGCTGATTGCTGGTAGGCACGGACGCACTACCTGTACATCGTGAGAGAGAAAGTGAGTGTGAAGGGCATGTCTTGGCCTGGTTGCTTGGACATGCAACACACCTTCTACAACTTTCAACCATGTCCACTCGCATTCTTGTGGTCTCTGTGCGTTCCGCACAAGAGGCTGTGCAAATGGGAAGGAAAAGAAAGACAGGTATGGGGCCCAACAGCAACCTCGACTGCATCATTTCCATGGCGAGGCATCGCCGTACCAACTCGCCACCGCCTCAAGGCTGGCATAGGCCGTGCATATCTGAAAGAGGAGCGGGAATTCCTTGGCGATCCAGGCTGCTTGCCGGTCAGTCAAAAAAACCTAGTTAACACGGGTTCACTATCAAGCGATTTCTGCATGCACATTATATAATGAAAACATCTTCTTGTCGCTGCAAAGGCTTCTTTGACTGCGTCGGCCTCGATGTAACCCGTGGCGATGTTGTCGGAAATGAGGCTGAAAAGCGCACTGTCGCCCCAAAGCGGGAGGTCCCCTGAGACAAAGGCCCCTTTGACCCCAGCCTTGGTGATCACACCCTCGAACTGCTTCAGGCGGCCCAAGACCCCGGCCTTTCGCAGCACTGAGGCATCTCGCTTCGACCAATCTTCATGAGGAGATTCTTAGGTTTTGGCGAGGTTTACGTCGCAAGTTCCTTGGAGAATTCGCAACTGCTGGCCTTGTAAGTCTCCTTGGCTGCATCGTTGCCTCCGAAGGTTGCAGCAGCCCAGTCGCTACGCCACTCTGTATAGGCATCTGCGATCATGTCCTGGGATTTGCGACATGCACATCTGCATAACCTGGAGAGACAAACCATGCACTTTGGAGGATAACTGTGAAGGCCTCTATCAAGATTCATGATGTGCGTCTGCCAGATTGTGTTGCTTTAAACGACTTGCGGAGATCGCCTTTCGCAGACAGCATCAACCCCTTTCTGCCGACGAGTCCTGTGTGTAGAGGCTCCAGCAATCAGCGTCCTTCACGTTCTTGAGCTGAACGAGCCCGGCGACTAGCCTGACCAAACAAGCAGTGCAAACGTGTGCAGGCGAAGTGCTGACAAGCAAGCCCAAACTGCAGCAGCGCACTGCGTCGCGCCCATCTCGCCTGTGAGCCCTCCAACCGTCGGCTTCTACAGTACTTGCGGATCTGCTATAGAACCGGCTTAGAGGGGTGTGAAGTCATGCTCCAAAGAGGTGTGTTTTCTGGCGCGCAGCTCGGTCACCAGGCTTGACTGATGCTACAAGCAATCTGCAACTGTGGCTTGCTGATTGGATTGTCCTGGGTTCATAATATTCATGAAAGCCTTGTAGACGCTGTGCGATTGACTCTAGCGACCTACGTCGGACCTACATTGCTCTGAATGCTCACCTCGGGATTCATTCCTTCCCCTCATGTCTTGAATCCTCGCGTGCCCGCCTCATCAAGCTGATGTGCTCTGAGCAGGCAGGACCATCACCGACCCAAAGCAGCGGAAGATGCCCTGCTGGGGAGATGCCCTCGGCCACGTACTTTGCTTTCATGCTGCCCCAGTCAGCCAGGGCATGCAGCTTCTCTGAGAAAACGATCTGGCGAGACAAAACTGACATGCTTTGGCTCACCTAGTGCACAGATTTTTGATCATGTTGAGATTGACTCAGGCCTTGTTGGCCAAGAGGAAGAACCGCAAAGCCCCTCCGCGACCGGAGATTGGAGCAGGCAGCGCTAAGTACTCCAACCTCAAGCCTTTTTCGAGCTCCTGCCCAAAACACGTTTGTGATAGGGCATGCGTTCGAGTCTGCGCCTGTCGCATGCGCTCCAGGAGAGTCTGCGATGACCCGTCTCATTTTCTCTATTCTTGCCGTGCACATGGAGACTGGAGATTAGTACTGGAGATTCTCGGTGAACATCTTAATCTTCCTAGATTTTTGAGAATTTTCCGGCACTCGAAGAGTATTGGCATCGCGCTCTCTGGGGTTGCGCGACAGAACATCCAGAAGAAAAGCGTGTTCGAAGGCAGGGGGTCCAGCGTTGAGCGTTGTAATGAACTTGAATGAACTTGAAATCATGGGATCTCTGTGCAGCTCCGGTCCTTGGGTTCCTCCGCTGCGAAGGCTGCCACTGCCTGGTCCATGGCTCCAACCGCTGTGCTGAGCTCTTCGAGCCAGTCTTGAGCCGCTCGCTTCGCGATGCCAGGCTGACGTCGACTCGTGATCCTATAGCAGTCCGGTCCCTTTCGTCGTGGTGCCTCGCGCCAGACAAAGCGCGCGTGCATTCGCAGAAGCAAAGCATCACTCAACACATGTCGCTGGAACTGCTGACATTGGACAAGCTGTACGCAAAGCTTCTTGCATGTCGCTGGACCCCCAGA
Source organism: Symbiodinium sp. CCMP2592 (assembly GCA_905221615.1). Classification (NCBI taxonomy): domain Eukaryota; class Dinophyceae; order Suessiales; family Symbiodiniaceae; genus Symbiodinium; species Symbiodinium sp. CCMP2592. Next base: position 38,782 of record CAJNDT010000932.1, on the reverse strand, counting down.
ACCCCTACGGATCTCAGGATTCACAAACTTAGGCAGAGGTGCCTTATGCCCAAACCCAGGTCCCTAGCTGTGGGAAGACTCCTGTTTAAACATAAGGCTCTTCTTCTGCGGATCTACACAATCTTTAAATGGATCGAAGCTCCAAGCTCGAAATCAGAACCATCGAGCCGCGTATTCAACAACAGGTCATGAACTGGCTACTGAAGCTGTAAACTCGCAAAACCAACACAAACTTTATTGCCAAACGACTGGTCGTAACAAACTCGCGAAGAGCAGTGCATGTGCCATTCCTGAAGCTGGAGGCAACTACAGCCCTTGATGCAATCTACAGCAGCAGTTCTACTCAGCTGCCTCTGCAGTGGCACGAGAGGGGCCAAGCGCCGTCAGCAAGGTGGCACACGACCATAGGTCCTGACACATCATATTGCTTTAAACCGATGATTTGCAGCCGGAAATGCGGAACAACACTTCTTCATTTACTTCATCTTTTCTGGCGGCAAACGAATTGGCATAGAACCTGCTGCAAGACTTGCGGAAGATTCTTTGAGCTTCGAACTTCTTCTGCGGCTTCTAGGGCATTTTAGGGCCTAGGGCTACAGACCCTTGCAGGGAGCCACTTGAAATAAGGCCGTCTCCGGGGGGCAGGTTCGCTCGATATCACATTCCTGAATTATCAACATGATCAAGGCAGGAAACCCGTAAGTAGACTAAAAGTCGATTTCACGGGTAATAACACGCCAGAGGATCCGCAGAGCAGCAACACGGAAAACAGTGCAACAGCATACCCCTGATTTCGCAACCGGCGCACAACACACGTCAGCGGCATCGCAACACATCAAGCCAAATTGCCCGTCTCACTATCCGCATAACAGTGACGTAGTCAGTGTCCTGTGGCAGCTGTCGCACCTCCTGACACGGGCTCTTTTTGTTTCCCCACTGCAGCGGAGATCCCGTTGAAAACAATGGCCATATTCTCAGGCGTGACATCTTTGGACACGTAGGAGACAAGCGTCGCTTCGCTGAAGCCCAACTCGCTCCCTCAGTCCAATTTCGTCAAGTCAAGCAACGGCCCCGGCTTTTGAAGGGGGTAGCTTCCGTCACCCCCATCCCGGTTATCAGCAGAAGATAGCATAAACTGCTGCGACCAAACATAGCAATCCAGCTACTGCTGCAAAAGAAGTGCATCCGCCAAAGAGAATGCCTTTGCATCCGGGAGGCTCAGCCACGCAACTCGGCCGTAATCCAAGATCCGTTTGGCCATGATGCCTGCACGCCGCAGGCGTAGATCGACCGCACCCACTGCCCAGCCGGCAGCAGACAGAAATTCGGCGAAGTCCGCAGGCTTCTCAGTGAGCCTGGAGTCTGGAATGTCTCAAGGAGCAGCGGAGCGGGGCGAATCAGTCCTCCGAAATCTCCGAAGGCTCCAGGCTATGCGCCTATGCCCTTCATTGACAATACCTCCGGATAGGTGGAAGCGCTGATGACTTGCAGCGGGTATGAATCTTAAATGCTCCGGCGCATACATGAGATGAGCTGCTTCTCACGACTGCACATTAGGCCTAGGCAGTGCCGAACAGTCAACTTCGCCAGAGATGTGATTGAATGTCCTCACACTACAACCTAAAGCAACGCTTGCTTTCACTCAGGATGTGCTGATATGTGTTGCAAATCCTCATCTTTGGAATGAGTGCAGTGGAATGGCCCCAGGCTGGCCAGGAAGGCCGGATTCACGTAGGTGTCCGGATCCTCAGTCTGCATCCCGCACGACTGCAACAACCTAACCCGAACAACATACCGTCAAGTTTGGGATCTTACGATTCGGACGTTCAGACCTGTCCGTCAACGACCGTGGAAAGAAACGATGCGAGCCGAGAGCAAGCCTACACAGGCCGTTGTCTTGCCTAGCCTGCAAAGATTCAGCAAAACGGCTTGCAGGCAAAAGTCGCAGCGATGATGGCAGCAAGTTGCGCAGCAAAGGCCCACCTGAAAAGAAGAGTGGGCATTGGGCTCAGGACAGCTCGGGGAGATGTCGCGGACTGCATAATTACAGCACCACAGAAATCCTCAAAGCCACGAGCTGCGATTCTATGTGCCTCGAGCCTCGAGAGGCTGCAAAGTTGCTCCGCGCAGTGAGCGTAGAGCAAGATCTGTTCCGCTGCCACACAGGTGCCTCAACGCATCCAGGTGACATAGACAGCACGCGCGACTGGTCGCCGCAAGTTATGACAAAGAGATACTCGAGTTCCCAGATGAGGATAGATATGCGGCGGTACTTGCTAGAAGGATGCACGCATTGACTAGTGATTGTCACTCCATCACTGCCTGACCGACTGACTGGCTGGTGGCTGGAAGCTAACTGTGGGCAGTGGATCCTCGTGGCTGGGACGAGGAGGAACAACAATGCGCTATCTCATGCTTTGTGGGGATTATGCTCAGTGGTCCGTGAGGAAAGCTTAACGGCTTATTCCAGAAATTGTGCGATGCCTTGTGGCAAAATTTTGCTGAGCATGCAGCAATACCTTCGGACGATTTACGTATTGTGCAGCAACTGAACAGCTTCACCAATGACAAGAGTTCAACGGCCGACACGATAGACCCGACACTGATTTGATGGATCTGAATCAAGACAGGAATCTTGGCGCAAACCAGCAAGCCACCGGGAGGAGGAAAAGGCGGTGCCCTGCAGGTCGCTGCAAGAGCAAACAAGTCTTGCGGCTTGGTGTAACATCGAGACATGACTTAGCACCTCCTCACGTCCCCCATGTAGGCTCCGTGTCCTGCCTGAGCAGTTCTGCGAGGCTGTGTAATCGTCGCGAACGCTGCGCACTGCGCTCGCAGCGAGCGAAGCTGTCGGAAAGCCGTGCTGCAGCATCCGGGACCTGCGGGGACGTGCTCCCTACACCCCTGTCACTCAAGCGACTCCCAAGCTTGTCTCTCAAACACCTGTTTGTTTACTATAGCCACGGTCTAGTGCACTCTTGCTCTAACAAAGCGCTCGCAGACCAAGCAACACTACCGGCATCCATGATCCTCTCATCACGTGGCTGCGTCGAGGCTTCGACTGCTTGCCCGGCACGAGGACACTCGCAATCTCTGGTGCATTGCCTTGTCCCACAGCAGCGCCCCCAGATCGAAGTCGGCGATGTCCATCCGGAGCCGAAGCACCTGCTGCAAGCTTAACGCTGCGGCTCCGTCCAAGTTCAGCAGCACTGTCGGGCATTGCCGGCCTCGTGGCCTGCATCCCGACGCTGCTCCACTCGATGGCGGCGTGTGTCCCGGTCCACAAGCACGCTTAAGGCCTCCGGCACGGCTCTCCGCTGTACTAGTTTTTCTGACAAATGGCAATATAGTGTCTGGAAGTGTCCTCGACCCCGAGTGCTGTCAAACATGCGCATTCATTACGGCCGTGCTGATACGAACACTACAGTACGTCCGCTACCAGCCGCTGACGGGGGCATGAGTCCTCCCGCAATGCTTTTGATTTCTGCGCTGAACAGCAGTGCCTGCGGGTGAGCTCGGAGCAAGGAAAGGGAGAGAGCCCCGCGCCCACAGCCGTACTCCACCATCACCGCTCGAGAAAGTCTGTCACCACACAGTTCCTAGGGCCGCACTGCATCCAGCTTTGGTGACATGGGCCATACAGGTTTCACCCATTTTGGGCTCGCTCGGGCGCTTCAGGTTTCACCTACTCTGCGACCCCTCGAAAGCCACAGTTTTCACCCACTTTGGGCTCGCTCGGGCGCTTCAGGTTTCGAAAGCTACAGGTTTCACCCACTTTGGCTTCAGAGGCAACTTGCCCGTGGTGCCCTCCCCCCTCCCCTGACTGGCGTACATGTACTAAACTCTAATTGAAGGTGCTGTGCGGACCGGTGTCAGATGCTAACTGGGACAACGCCAAATTCTGAAGGCCATGCTTGTCCGCATGCCCAAGCTCACCCCCGGTGGCGTCACTCATCGACTGGTTCACGATATCTTTGACATCGGCGCGGGCTTCCGTTCCAAGAGCTTGGCAAACGGCCTGTGGAAACACCGCTTCAATTCTCTCGATCCAGGCATCTCGGCGATCTCGGCTCATCAAGCCGACATCGGGTAAAGCGTGCGGTAGGCTGGTGGGCCCACAGTTAACGCCTGCACGATAGAATGGTAGAGAACCCAGGAACTGTGCGTCCCTCAGGCTTGGGCAGGCTGTAGCCAAATGCCTCTCCAAGTGGATGCGCTCCACAGTATGCGATGGATCAAGGGGGCACTGCACTCTGTCTCCGTCGGTCTCCAAGTGGGTCTTGCATCTCCGGCACCCTGGAGCGGCTCTGAGCCAGCACCTCTTGCCCTTCTTGCTGTGGACGAACTCACACTGCAAAGACTCGCCTCTAGCTGCATAGCTTCGCAGTGCTGCAAGGAGCTCGTCAACCATCTATATGTCCAGGAAGAAAAGTTGTCATGCTGCTACGCTGTTCTGCATGCAACCCCCTTTGATGCGTATGCGGCACGATATTATGCTTTGGCATAGAGGTGGAACTGCGCAGACCTGAAACCTCATGGCCTACAGGCGCTCGCGTGTTTTCTGTGTGGTTGATGTCCCACAGATAATCCAGCCAAGGCAGGCCAAAGCCTACGGCAGCTCCTGCAACGCTGCTTCCAAGCCGTTGCTGCAGCGGAGCAACGCAAAACGCACGCCTGTTGAAAGTGGAGGTTTCGAATTTTCGGTGCGAGGCCGCGCTTAGTGGCTCGGACTCGGTCCTTGAGCATCTGCTTCTTGGCAGGCGAGTCGGAGTACGGTGAAGTAATAGATAAAACCTGGGCACATCTGTCACGTGCACAGGAGCTCCAGAAGTGAGACATGTGGAGACTGAGCTTGTCGCGATGAGCAGCGGTTCCCGCACGGTGCTTTTGCAGTCAAAAGGCAAAGGCAAACCTGCCATGAGCTTGCTTTCAGCGGGATGGCATGTCGAGCTGGTGTCGGCGTCAGCCAGTACTGGTGGCAAGCATCCGTGTGAGCCCACATAGCTTGCAAGGTCCACAATGTACAGGGTACAAATCAGCAAGTTTCCAGCATTCCGGCAGATGAGCCTGTGCGGTCGCTTGTCGAAGATCGACTTTGGATCCTGCCGGGCTGTCGGGACTTCCGTGCCGACGGTCTTGGAGAATCATACTAGTCACTAGGTGTCTTGGCGTGAAGCCTTATCGCTTCAATAATGAAGTCCCAGGGTCTTGAAGCTAGCTTGACCTTGACACATCGATCGCTGCTTTCTGCAAGAGCGCTGCACGGCTGCACCTCCATGGTCGCCGAGAACCTCGGGACCTTAGGGTGTTGACACACCAGAGCCGAGGGCTTTGCACGTGCTCCTTTGTAATGTAGCACCAGCAATACAGTACTCAGGACTCAGGGCAGCACCACTCGGCAATTCGCAGCACGTCCGGCTTGGACCTGCCGTTCGACCTGACGGACGAGCCAGAAAAGGTCGTGCCAGTTGAATGTAATTTGCCTTCACAGAGAAGAGGCAACTCGCAGGCCAACAGGAGTAGCTGGCTGCTAGCTGCGGTTTAGGCTCACATGAACATTACCTAGCAGGTCAAGAGTGCGAATCGACACAGCCGTGGATCTGCATGGAACAAGCTCCCAACGGGTGGATCGGCATGTAGCTCGCATAGCGGCCCCTGGTGCACACTGCCAGTTGGACGCGAAGATGTTAGACAGGCGTGCATACAGGGAACCAGAGAGGTTACAAGATAGCACAAATTGGACGATGATGCATCACAGCCGAACAGAAGCCTGCAGCCTAAAGCGACGCTACAAAGACTCGAAGAAAGTCGATGATGATGATGATGATGCTGATGATGAGTTTCATAGCCCTGGGCATCCAAAAGCAGCTTCGCGCCCATCTGCAACTGTGCGCCGACGAAAACATGAGAAAAGCATGCAGTTTCCCACTCGGAAAGAGGAACAGGTGGAGCGCAGGGCGAGTCGATGGGCAAGTCGGAACCAGAGGCTCAGAGGATAAGAAACAAACAGTTCTGCATGTCGGACAGGCCCTGCCAAACGTCAGGCCCCCAAAGACTCAGAGGGGTGGTAGGAAGCCCCACAGTGCATCTTTCGAACACCATCATTCCTCACGGACTACTGACAGCAATCCCGCACACGCAATTCGAGCAAGCCAACTATCTTCAACAATTTCGACATACCAGACTACATAATGCTACATAGACCCGTCATTCCCGAAACAGAACTCGCCTGTGCAGGTTTCTGAACCCTACCAGTCGTGCTTTTCGACTGGAAGCGTGGACGACTGAATCTGCGATTCGCTCTGAAAGCCACTCGTGCCCCACTCCTGGCTGGGTGTCTGGCCAGGAAAGCTGGGCAACACGCCAGCGTGTCCTCAAATGGCCTTGCGAGCTCTAGGCCGGCAGACACTTGGGTCCTTTTTTGGCTGAGAGCAGTTCAGTGCAAGTGCTCTTGCATCATGTAACGCATTCAATGTGGTGATGCTGCGCAGCCTGCATCTTGCAAGCCGCTTGAAGCTCCAAAGGCCACAGATGCCACACCTGCAGACTGCAGCCCATCACGAAGTAGCAAAACAGTAGCGCGGAAAGGTGTTGGAAAGCTGACGGAAGTCTGGTGACTACCTTGTGATTTCGTGCGGAGATTAAAACACAAAAATCTTTTCCATACAGTTGAGGATCCATGCGCCTCGCTCCACTTGATGATGGATGCTTGCACTCTCAATTGCTAAGCTGCGCACACTGCAAGAGACCTCGGACGTCAGCGGGACCTTGCATCACTGAAAAACGGAAACTGGTTCAGGCCAAAGCCTGGTTGACATCTTCATTTGCAGATTCTGATGACTTTTGCGTGCTCCTACAGCCTGCAACACATCATGTTTACGCTGGCAGATGAAGTGAAGACACGTGTCATTGTGACCACAACTGCATGGAGGCACTGTGCATCTCGCACGCAGACTCTTTTGCATGCGCCCCTGCAGGAGACAAGCCAGCTAGCAACCAAGCCACGGCAGCATTTGCTGCTCGGTGGGATAACTCCCCTCCTACACTGCTAAATGGTCCCTGCAAGTCCCCCTTACCTGCTGTTGGTAATGCGATGCAATGTGTGAATGCGTCTCTTGCTGTAGATGTGCTGAGGCACGGTGCCTCGTGCAGTCAGACGTTCATGGGTTCAGAGTTTTTGCCAGGCACACCAGGCTTCCCTGTGAAAAGGGCCGCTCCAAATTTCAGAGTGCCCAAGCCGCTGCCGACAAGGCCACCTGCCTCGAGTCAGAATTGCAAATTATTAGTCAGTCTCAGGAAATCTCAGGAATGTCTCAGATTTTGTGATCATCCCTTTAGTGGGATTTTAGAGTGCATTGGCCTCTCTTGCCTCCACATCTGCCAACCTTTTGCAAGTCGCCCTTGAGAGCATCCTTTAATTCCTCAAATCATCACCAACCAGCAGCAAGCGTTACCAACAAAACGCTTTTTCCCCGTAGAGGCCCTAGGCCTGCTGCATCAACGAGGATGCAGCCTTCGGCTCAGCCTTTCGCGCCGGGGGATCCAGGCGCAGCCTGGTTGAGAAAGATCGTCTCGTTTCAGTACATGTTGCCGAGAGCTGAAAGACATGGAAGAATACCTCACAAAGTTGCTTCGAAGATTTCTGAGTCAGGTCTGTTTTGCTCCTGCGTATCAGTGGAAGAGTTCTTGGCAAGCACCTACCCGCCCATCATGTCAAGTCTGGCGAGCCTGCGCTCCATCTCGTCTTACTGGTACCTTTCTTTTCCGGTATCACACTGTGGTGTCTTTAAGCTCTCAAGCCTCTTGCAGGTTACACTTCTTGGACCCTGGAGATTTTATCTGGAGGGGTCTCGGGTACTTTACAGATAATGGGACAATGCAATCCACAAGGTCCGCGAGGTCGCAGATTTTAGCCCTGGCTTCGTTTCCGCTTCCGTTCTAGACATGTCATAGAGTCACTGCAGCGAATTCGCCTGGCTATATCCTCTCTCCGTCTCAGATTTGCTCGTCCAGACAAAGACAGTATGACTTTCGCACTTCACACTCTCCTAGCTCAAGAATCTCAGAATCTCAAGAAACTCCGCAGATTTTTCCCACCCGCCCAGCTGACAATGTCGCACCGCAGATTTAAAGCCCAGGATTGGGGGGGGGAAATGAAGGTTTGAAAAGTCTTTTGCCCTGGCTCCACTGAACACAACCGTGAAGAAAGTATGTCAATCCACAACTCTGCAATCCCTTACTAGTACGGCCTAGGAGTGCACTTGCAGATATTTCGGCGCCATGAACAAGGATTCTCCCCAGCGATTCGCAAACCAAGCTATCGCAAGCAAGGAATCACCAGGAACACAAAACTCGACCTTCGAATCCATCCCTGAAAACGCGACACATGCCCCTCGAGGCCTCTCCAGATCGGATGTCGTTGTGACATTCCTCGGGGCATCGTCATGTCTCATGTCTCAACACCAACAAGATCTCCGGATGTGATGATGGCTCTGTTCTGCGCATCTACGCTGGGACATGTGCGAAGGTGCATGATTATCCCGCCGTCTTCGGCTTCCATCCAAGTGCCGCGTCCCTTGCCTCGTTTGTCTTGTATGATAGCCCTTTCCTCTCGCAGTTGGCAAAAGCCTCGTTGTTGTCATTAGGTCTCGGTCTCGATAACCACTGTGAGCTCAAAAGGATGCTATCCCGTGCAGATACGGCTTGCTTACACATGATCGCAACGGAGAAGCAAAGCAAACTTTACTCGAACCTGCTCAATTTTGTCCAACCCTCTCCGACGCTCGCACTTGGCAGGTCAGGGCACTAGCAAAACATCCCCGAAACCCAGCACGAACAGCACACACTGATGGTTGGAGGCAGGCTCAAACAGCGAACCGGTGCCACGGGAGGCCGAGGATACAAAACAGTGGAGCAAGGAACCTGCTCAAATTATGACCGTGTATGTAGATCACACACAAAAATCCCGAACTTGCAGATGCGGATGCGGCTTCCCCGCACAGTCGGTACCAGTCGGTACTTGCTAATGTCCGCTAGCTGAGAAAGCAAACGCTGCGTACCCGCAGTTTTCCCCTCTATCACTCCCCATGTTTCGATAGCTCCCTGTACATGTTCTCTCACTCTACCAACAGCACTTCCATGTTTACCCTGGCATTTGCGGGAGCTGTGAGTCCGGACCCGGACATCCCCTGACTGCGACAGTGTGTTGCTATTTTCAATGCGAACACAGCGGCATGGCCACTGGAAGCAGCGGAAAGCGTGGCAGAACGGGCCGCAGCGGGGCGGCGAATGTCGTCTGCAGTTCGAAGCCTTCGTTCTCGTTGCCTCAAAATGACCATGTGGTCCCAAAGACAACAAGCTCGGCCGGCAACTCTGCGCATGTGGCGGAGCAAAAAACACAACAGCATTTGTGACTTGTCGATGCCGTCACAGGCCCCAGCCCCAGCTTGCTAAAGAGATGCTTCTGTGCAGAGTGCATGGCAGATCCAAGCAGCCAAGCGTCCTAGCGCCGGTTTGCTGTTCGAGCGTACTGTCCCAGAGCCACTTTGGGAGAGATACCTGGGAACGCGGAGAGGTGTAGGACGGGATTATCAGGGTTGAAGTAACTCAGGAGCTTCGTGTTGCATACGCAACTTCCATCTCCTATCAGACTCCTGTCCTGTAAAAGTTGGGAGTTGATGTAAACTTCCGACCCGGTTCAAGACTTTCGGACGCAGCTGAGGCATGAGCCCGTAGAGCGGATTGTGGAGAAAGAAAGGTGCAAGCAGGACCTTGGTGCCCTGGACATGGTTGCTCACCGATGCCTTCCTCAGCTCATGAAGCATGTCTTCCACTAATTGGCTCCAAAACCGCTGGCACGTGCTTTGCAAGTAGCTGATGACTGCTTGCAAGAAGCAGAACGTCCTGGTACAACAAGCGGTCCACTGGATCAGAGAATGTCACGGATTCCTCAGCTGCGTCTAATTGGCATTCCGTCGTTTGTCAGAAGAAATCATCGGTAAGTTCACACCCGCGCACACACAGCCCCACCCACCCCCACCCACCCCCCCACCCCCACCCACCCACCCACCCACACCCACCCACCCACCCACCCACCCACCCACCCACGCACGCACGCACGCACGCACGCACGCACGCACGCACGCACGCACGCGCCCACCCGGCTCCACTCCCACACACACGCTCACAAAGGTGATCTGTCACGCCACAGTGAGTTGAATAGCCAACAAACTCTCCCTTTGGGGCTCCAGCCAAATACTGCACAAAAACGTCTTTGTACCAACCTTTTCCACTACGAGTCGTTGCGAGATGACCCCTGCTTGGGTGCCAGAACAATATGCAGCAAGCATTTCACCGTGTCACATTCGACGCAGGTCACATCATGCCCCCGACGCATCACCAGAGACTGCGGGCGGCTTCGTTGGTAGCAATCACTGCTCTCCCCTGTGAAAATTGAAAGCTGTATAAGCAGGTTATCGGAGCAGCTTGGCGGTTTTGCTTAAAGCACCAGTCAACTGCACGGCTCAACGGCCTCCAACATCAAGCTCGAACACATCTCCAAGCTGATTGACTGGGCAGCGTTTCTTAAAGCATTATATAGTCACCAACACTAAAACATCACCGCGCGCTTCAACATGTCCTTTGACTGTCTAGGTGACCCCTTTGGTACAAGATATGACACACACACACACACACACGTCCCTCGATATCACACACACACACACAAACATGAGGAAACACAGTTGCACGCTCACTATCACAAGACTCTCAAAACCAGCACGACCGTGTAAAGCTGCATGTAGAGCGGCAGCAATCTGCTAAAAAGGGCTGTTGAGGCCGGGCATTCCCAAACTGGCGATTTCAGCACGCAAGTATACGCAAGTGCGGTTCAAGGCAAAGTGCCACCTTGGTTAGCAGCTCCCGAAGCGATTCGTAGGCGCTGGCACCAGGTGCTGCGGCTGCAGAGAGGGCGATGCGAAGAAAGCTCAGGTCCTGAAGCGTGGGCAATTTGCGGCAATTTTCGCAGCTTGGACAAAGGACAGCACACAACGTGGACTTCTGGTCGACAGCTTCACATGCAGGGCTTGGTAAGGCCGGGATGATTCAATCACCCTCGCTCTGGTGCACTAAACATGAACCTTAGCCCAACGAGACCATGGCTGTCGTGCAGACAGACTGTCGCTGGCCAAAAGCAAGTCTTCCTGCTTCACGGCAGAAGCGTGCTGATCCTCGCACCCTGGTTGCCTCGACGCTTCAGGACTCCACGACCCGGTATCCAAAATCTATCCCTATAGCGGCCAGGTTGCAAAGAGCCATTGAAGCAGATGCGACATTCCTTCCAGGATACTTTTCACTAAGGCCTCTCAAAGCCTCTCGTTCAATTACTAGTTTCACTTGCCCAAACACGGCAACAGAACTGGCTCGCCTGACCCCCAATTTCTCAGAAAGCCTTTCGTGATTCTACAACTCCGGTGACTCGTTCGTTTTTTGCAGTGGACACACAATGCTGTTTGGCAGCCCATAGCGAATTCAGCCGGGTCCCTGACGAGCTACCCCAGAATGCCTAAAGGCAATCGGAGAGATGCCGCCTGCTGCCCTGGGTTCTGGGTCCGGTGGAAGGACGGCGGACGGACTTTGCGGGTTTCAGACTCTAGCAGGGCCGAAAGCATGGCATTGCACTGTCCGGATCGCTTCAGCCGCGCCAGGTCGGACGGGCGCTCCTCAGATCCCACGTCAGAAAACCTTCTCGTCTTGGGCGTGACCTCAAAACCTGAAGTATTCCATAACTCGCATCTACAAGCATGCTAAATGTGTGCCCAAGATTGTCCAAGGGGCTGCTTCATAGGCTGCTGCGAAGAGCTCCGCCAACGAGGCCTGATGAAATTCTATGTTTGCGAGTTCTCACGCAGAAGGTCTGTACACGGTTTGCAACGGAATTCTCCCACCTCAGTCAACTTACGGCATGCTGTCAGACGCATATGATCCTGTAGACCCATTGCGCTTAGATTTCCTTCGGCTTTAGTGCCCGAAAAAGACTACAGTAATTGAGTAATTGACTTTCACCTCGTCGGCTCAGCTGAAGAATGGTCGTTGCACGGCTTTGCCGCACACAGCCTACAACTCCCCGATGCCCTTTTCACGGCTCATGTTACCTTGGCGGCTGCCGCGGTGGCGACAGCTGCAGGACCTGCGAGGATCTGCGAGTCGCACCACGAGGTGACAGCAAACCCTACCGCTGACTAGCAATAATCGTGTCTTCCTGCTTGCATATGCATGTCGTCAAGAGTTCTCCTTTGGAGTCAGTCTTGTGTGTTCGGGATTGTTTATTATAGCTTCTGTAACTGATGCTTTTGGCGACGCATTTTGTCTGTTCGCCTTAGAAACGCACAAGGTCTTCTCGCCTGGATGGTACTCGTGTGGATGACTGCGGCTGAGTGGGCAAAGAATTGCTACCTGCCTATACACAAGCCAGTTGTACATTCTACTACACAGTCTGCAGCAATTCCAGCAGGCATAGTTTCAGTTTCATGTCACTGCATGCTGTGTTTCTTTGTGAAATGGATGCTCGACGACACTTGTTTTAATACCACAGCGAGTGTCCAACCTTGCGCGCCGGAAAGCTCGAAGATCTGCCTCATTCAAGAACATTTGAAGCTGGCAGCCCAGGTCCACATGCTGAAGCTACCCGCTGGCAGCAGCATTGTTCCCACCACTGCTCATGATTCTATTGCCAAGTCAGACGTGTTCGCGGTATTTCTTGCGGCCGAGAGTTCCAGACTTGGGTGAAAGCGAGATTGATTTGGTGAATAATGGCGTGATCTGTTGTGACACAACGTCGTCCCGCCAATGCCAAAAGATTCCCTCTCTTGCTTGCTTGCTTGCTGAGGGGTCTGGGCCCTCTCTCTCTCTCTCTCTCGCCAGGGCTAGGGTGTAGGGGTTTGACCCCTCTCTCTCTTTCTTTCGCCAGGGCTATGGTGTAGGGGTTTGACCCCCCACACCGCGCGCATGTGCGCCCCCGACTGTTGCGGAGGAGAAACTATGGCTGTCCTCCAACCACGGCTCTGGTCAGTCAAAAAGACCGAGCTCATCACTCAGCAACTGCATTCCAAACAGGCAAAGAAGATCCGCATCTCTCTCTCTCTCTCTCTCTCTCTTTCTTTCTGCAGGGCTTAGGGCTTAGGGGTCGCGGTGCGACCCTCAGGCTTTCAGCCTCTCTCTCTCCCTCGCTCTTTCTCTGCCGTGTCATCATCCAGAGTCTCGCAATGCAAGGGCACAAAAACGCGGGCTAGAATATCAGGAGGCACAGCGCGAACGCTGAACCTCCATCATTCGTCAAAAGAGATTGACGAACCGTAACCGCCGTAACCTGATAAAGGCTCTGGATAATGAAATCCCAAATCCAGCTGAGCAACTTCGAAGAAGCCGCGAGACGCTCGAAAACGAAGGGAGAGGTCTGGATGGGCACCGACACGGACTTCGCCTGAATGAAGAATCGAAATACCATCATAATGAGCGCAGTAGCGATTGTCCGGTGGTCATCGCGAAGCCGGGGCAAATATCCCCGACATTGGCTCGACCGTGTGGGTCTGACGAAAGCGCAAGCACTTTCAGGGAAAGTGCATTGTGGACTTGAGTATTTTCGAGTTCACACTTTCAGAAAGTGCCGATCCCGCAGATACATCAGAAAGCCGTCCTGTAATCTGCCAGCATTAATTCACAACAAGCCGGATGCGTGAACGGCCCCTACGATGCAATGCAACTGTTGACTTCGTCGCCTTTTCGAAAACTAGCTCTGAAGTATCTTCGTTTTGATGAGCCGAGCCACCTCGGAGCTTTCCCCTCGCCTTTTCGAAAACTAGCTCTGAAGTATCTTCGTTTTGATGAGCCGAGCCACCTCGGAGCTTTCCCCGGCCTTTGCTGCAAAAGCTGCACTTCCCCAGCCACATGCCGGGCCTGCGCCAGGAAAGGGTGTCTTACAGTGTCCAGCAGGCTGAAGCATCTCTCAGGTTGGAATCGGCTGGAAGCCTGTGCAGCAGCTTCGGCAAACACCCTCGCACAAACAGACAGACAGACAGGCAGACAGGACCACGAGACACAAAAATAGCAACTTCATCCTCCTGCCATCTCCCGCCTACTTCGTCGTCTGCCAGCTTCCAGAAGTGGCCGAGGGAGCTGATGCTGCGCCCGCTCGAACGGCTCGCTCCGCTCACGCTCGCAAGCCTGACCCAAACCAAAGGCGCTCCGCTTGCTGGGCAATGTGAAACGAAATTTCCTTCTCTGCAACATCGCAATCTACATCGAAGTCAGCCTCGGTCCAAGGGATGGTTTCTGTCCACCCCGCTCTGGCCGGAACCGGGCTGCGAGTTAAATGGTGACTCGGACTCGGAACATAGCTTGTTTCTTCAACACTTGAAGGCCCGCCTGGCCCAGGCACAATTTACTTCCTCGCTTCGGGTGTTGAGGAATCCGATGATCGCTTCAGCCTCGGCCATCTGAACAAACAAGAGCTTCGATTGCAGTTGGCATAGGACTCTCTTGCTGGAGCCCCGTGGGAAAGCCGGCAGAGCATCGGTTTCGGTGCACTTCGCGTTTTATCCGTCTTTTTGAAGTTGCTCACGGTAGCTCAGTCCTGTCTTGCACTAAGCTGCGAGGCAATAACAACTTCATGGTTTGAGTCGTGCGGCAGGCTAGCAGGGAACTCCCCGGTAAGCTAATGAGCGATGACAAGCTACAGGATAGTGCGCGACAAGCTATGGAAATACACATTTGCAGTTTTGCTTGCAGCAAGGCATGGGGCTCTACAGGTATTGTCTTGCAGTGGGTAAGCTTTTGCGGAATTCACTGTCGCAGCGTCTTCTCTTTCGGCATGCTCTTAAGCCATTGCGGTCAAGCCAGCTACAATTTGCGTGACACCTTTGCGCTGCAAGCTATTTATTGCAGCAGGGGAGTTTGTTGCGAGTAGGCCCTGAGTAGGCGATCTAACTTCACCACTGCTGCTTGCAATGATCCAGGGAGTCGTAGCCAACATACCTTTCAAGTGTCATGGGTTTCCATCTTTGAACAGGATGCCGCTCAAGAACTTGAGATCTTGAAGAGCCAGAAAGCAACCCGCAAAAATCAGGACGAAAAGGGATACGCGAAAAGGCCGGCAGTGGGACCAACGGACCAGCACAATGAAAAGTATGAGGCAAACGGCAACACAACAAAACAAAAACAGCGAACAAAAACCCCGCAGTCCCCCGTGATTATTCCTCTTCCTGGCCTTCTTTGCTAGCTTGATCTCGCCGGTGGAGGCGGCACGGAGGGCTTCGCCTCCGAGCGGAGTTCTGCACTCGCCAGATTCTGTTGCTGCTCGAGAGCACATGCACAGACCGCAAATCGATGCCCACGGTGCTGCGCAGGGCTGAGCTCTGATTCGTCTCGAAGAACACGCCGCTTTATCAAGAAAGCCGAGGAGAGAGAGAGAGAGAGAGAGAGAGAGAGAGAGAGATGCACATGCATGGATAGATAGATAGATGAGGTAGATAGACCTGCCAGCATGAAATAAGTCTTTGTCCTCGCCTACCCGGCTGGATGTTTTTGCCGACTCCAGATCGCTCAAGGTCCTTGCTGTTGGCACGCATGCTTCAGACATGCTATGCATTCTGCAGCCAACTGCACCTGTCGGTGCATATAGTTCAGCTATACCTGCATCTGCTTTCATGCGGTCTATATCTGCATTCATAGACGAACTGGAAAGCTTTCGGCCCCAGGTCCGCAGGGTTTCCACAGCAAGTGCTGCACGCGTAGCTGCGCGCAAAGACGCCGAGCTGGGCCTCTCCTGTTAGCATCACTCACGCTCGGCTTACTGTTTTTCAGAAGAGACAGTGCTACGACAACAGCACAGCAATATCTGGAAACACCTGAAGCCGATGATGTACCACGAAGGCCGGGGGCAACCGGGATCGTCAACATGGCCGTGAAATGGAATTTTGCTTGTGGAAACAGCGCAAGTTTCTCCGAGGCTTTGTGCCCTTTCTGCAAAGAGATGCAAGGGATTCCGAGGGGTCCCCACTTGGACAGCATGTCGGAGAACAGCAGCTGATCTCTCAAAGCTCGATTGGACCCCTGGGCGTGTGAGTGAAACTTGTCATTAAATCTGCTGGTGCAAAGCCAAGCTTTTCATAAAATCACATCCTTGAGATAACGGCATTGTTCATGCGCAGCTTAGTCTGGCCAAGCGACACAAACCTCCCTTTCGCCGCCACGTTTTACAAACTTCGTTTAATAGCCAGGCTAGACCCCTGCGCCATTGCTTGTTTAGCCATCGTGTAGCTGCACCAACTCTAGTAGACAGAGAGACGGCCGGATTCGCAACTGTCCATGTTGGGCTAAAGTCCCTGGCAGCTCATCATTCGACACACCTTGAACGGCTCCGTCCTCAAGGCCGAAAGTGAACGACGTCGCGCTTGAGCAGTTTACTTGTCTGTGAGCTGCCAGGACAGGAGGAGACCCCGGCAGAGTGACAGAAGTACCCCACTCGTTTTAACACGAGGAGGAATTGCTGGACCACGTGCACGCGGTCAAGTCTTCACCATCCCTTGAGGACTGGAACTGGAAAACCTGAAAGCCAGTGCTCCAGAGCGCTGTGGCCAAGCAGTTCTGGACTCGAACCAGACATCACAAATACAAATGAAAGCTCACTTCATCCAGTGCAGTCAACTACTCAACTCCAAACATGCGCTGAGAGCACAGCTGGGCACAATGTGTCAAGAACGGTGGTTCTTCGTGTTGCGCGGCTGGGACCTGTGCCCCAAAGCCTGAGAACTACATGCCGCCGTGAGGGCACTGCCTGCTGCTTGCAGTATCTTGTATTATCTTGACAGCCTCAAGTGCATCTTGCCGCTGCTTGTGGTGATGCTGGACAAGTTGGACTGGAACACATCAAGGGCAGCGTCCCCGGTCTGGGATCTAAGCCCCTGCTTGGGGACTGTGGTGCTGCTGGGCTTCACGAACGCAGAATCTCTTCAAGAGATCTCGGTGATGCTCGTGCGGCAACCTATCAAACTGACCGCTGAGGAAACCTGCCATGAAACATTGCAAAACAGACATGGGAAGAATAACAAGTACGGGCTGTTGAGGAGACTATGGAGCCGACGGGTTTTGCTCTTCATCCTCGTCTTGGTTTCCTAGATGGCGCGGGCGTCAGCCTTGCCTCCGGCAATTGAGCGAATTACTCCGCAAGAACTGTGACATGACCGTTGCATCCGGGCTTTTTGCCGCTGCCTCTTTTGCAGGGCCTTTAAACCGCAAAGCTACTTTTTCGCGGCTTGTTTCTGTGGGAGATCTCAGCGCCATCCTGTTTGGTCAGGACGGTCAGCAATAACTCCTGCACGAGGTATTCTTAGACTTCTACACCAGCCATTGGACAGCACAAGTGAGAGTCTTCGTGTACCGGCTCTGCAGGCTCTGCACTCCTGACCGAGGTTTAAGTCTCAAGCATCGGCTCGCAGCTCAAAGGCTTAAGCGTCCTGCATGTCGCTCACAGCCCTGTCCAAGCTGGCGATGGAGTCTCGAGTCACTTCGGCTTCGAACTCCATTTTCGCAATGTCCAAGCTTTTCCTTTGAACGACAGGGGACTGCAGGGGAAAGGACGACGGTAGGGGAAACATCAGCACCACAACGGGCACTGCAGCCTGAATTTGCTAGAAGACGTGGAAGCATCCTCAGCAGTGACTATCAGTCTTCACGAGTCCAGCAGGGCTCGTAGCTGTGAGGATCTCTAACGAGATCAACCCTTCGTTGCGGAAGTTGTCACCAAGACTTCGGCTACATCAACTGCGTGGTCGACAGCTGTCGGCAGGCTGTTGGAATGCTCGAGACTGCCGCACCTGCTATCGATCCGGAAGAGAAAGCATCTCTGGCTTTGGACCGCCGATGAGCAGACAGCGTTTAAGAATATGTCCTTGTCGCAACTTCCTTCCCATGTCAGGTTGAACTGGCAGCGTTGGTGTGTCGCCAGGGGTTCAACATCCCAGCCGGCACTCAATCCGCGATAAGATTTCAAATAGGACTCTTCTGGTTGCAGGCAAGGAGCGCTGGGCCGTGAAGCCTCCATATTGCGAGGCTAAAAGCAGCTTCTAACCACAGTCATGATAAGGAACGTACAAAGGATGCTGAACAAAAACAATCTGTTCGGACACCGCGAAGACAGGACAACTGAAGCATTACTTGTCGAACAGTGAGTGCGAATGAACACCACCAGCAATGCTTACAAGACGTCGCTGTTTGCATAGGAGCTCACCAGTGGGTACGGATATCTGGAGCAACTCGTGAGATTGGCTCCAGAATTAATTTGTCGTTTGTTGTGGCTTTTCTTTTGTTGGGTGCTTCTTTGTTTTCTATTTGCTCTGGCACGGTGCGCCTACCCGGAAAGAATCACGTTATTCGACAATCCCATACCATGGTGGCCTGATTTATGTCTCCGAAGCGCTTGACATGTCCAAAGTCTTGAAAGGCCCCTCATTCGGCGATTGCGGTTGATGACATCTCTTAAGCCCACCCACTCATTAGGCATGGCGGTTTGATCACATGTCGCAAACCCCAGACTCATTGGGCGATTGCGGTTGATCGTATTTGTTAAGCACGTCCCCTCAGCAAGGGATGGCGGTTGATCGCCCATCTTAGACCCCTGCCCGTCACCAGGCGATTTGCACGATAGGCGATTTCGGAACATCACGTTTCTTTCGGGGGGACATCACATTTCTGAAACTGGTGGTGGATCCGGGTTCCTGCCCTACTAGAATTCTTTGAGTTGGCATGAAGTTTTCCATCGCAAGGTTTGCAAAATGAAAATAAGCAGAAAGGGGGTGTTTGGCGGCGGGAGGGTGGGCACAGCCCCCCCACCCATATTTGTAAACACAACCCACAACGATTCAACAACAGCTGAATGCAGTAAGGCAGGAGCCAAGAAGCTAAAGCAGCAGAACAGAAAGCACTCAGCGGAAAGCAACAACGCCACCAAACACGATCAAACGCGTAAAGCGACCTGGCCGAAGGCAGAATGCAGACAAGCCATGCATGAGACGCAGCAGAACCGAAGTGGATAGCAGAAAAGCAAAAAAATCAAAAGCCGTCGACCACAAAAAGGAGCAACACAAACAAATATAGGGAATGAAGGCAAGCATCAGGAAGCAAGGAAAGCACCGAAACATAAGAAATGACGGAAAGCAACCAACAAAATCAAGAGCAATTAGATGGCAAGAACCACAAGCGGCGCAAGACTCAAAGCAGAAAACCAAGCTAACGACGAAGCCAAAAAGCAACACACGAACGAAACAAAACCAAAAAGCACTTGTTAAACAATAGCGGTTCGTAGTTGCACCTCGTCGTCTCATGCTTGGACAAATAACTATGTAACAGAATTGGCTAGCGGAAACCCCTTGCCCGCCCTCCGTGCTCGGACTCAGAACGTGTTCGCAGAAAAATCTGCCAAGGCTTGCGCCTCATACAACCAGACACGAACTCCTCCATGTCGATTGCGCCACTTCCATCTGTATCGATCACCTGGTGCAGCGTATCGTCGGAACTGTAATTGACAAGCAAAGGTTTTCCACAGCGGCTGCCCTTTGACAAAGAGCCTTGAAGAGCGTCCAGACGTCAGCTGTAGAGATGCCCATGGATTCGAAGAAGCTGGAAAGCCTGAGCAACGGCTGCAGTTCTGAGCTTGGCCATCTTGATGTCCCTCGTACAGCTGTCGAAGCTTCGACTTGCCTGCCATACCTTGCCTGAAGGACTCTCTTGAAGCCTTTCCGATGTACTTCTGACTGTTGCTGCTCAGCGACTTGTCGGCACCCATTGCGTCCTGCAAAGAAACAGTCGCACGACAGGCACTAGTTGGTTGCATCGGGCAGTTTCGTTTTCGTGCCCTGCCTGGAGATCCTGCATGCTGATGGTATCCGTGTGGTGGCTGTTTATTTCCTGGAACACGTGCCTGAGAACTTGGACCTGACGGGCAATGACATGACCGTGAGAGTCCCTTGCGACGAGCAAGAGGCAGCACTCAAATTTGTAGTCCACTCCATCGGCGAGCGAAGCGTGCCCTGCAAGTTGCTCGTGACAACTAAACTCCGCGCAGAGATGCCTGCGCTGCTTGTTTACGCATCTGCTTCATCACAGCGATGTCTTTGTCTGCTGCGGCACTTTCGATAGCCTGAGCCACCGGGACGGCACTTCAACCGCTCCAAACTCTTGTGTGCAACTTTTCTAACCTGCAGTACTGCACAAGGTAGTGACGACCCCCACCACGTGGTACGCCGTGTGCTGCAATCATCAACACTGGCAACTCTGCTGCATCCGTCATGCATGCATCGTGCATATGAGCGAAGCCAAGAGTCTGTGTTGCAGAAGACACCGGTCACGACGTTGACGACCGTAAACACCTGGTGTAATGCTCGTCTGCGACATATACAGATGCCTTCAAATCTAGTCACGGGTTCTTACTTCTCTCCCCTCGTTGTTCCCCCTGCTCCTTCTGTAGGTGATGTGCACTTTCTGTTTGTTGGGCTCTGTCTGCGTTGGTTGCGGCCTGGGGTTCATGGCTGTAGGATGGGTCTCAGCTAAAGCCAAGTGACTAAGTCTAGAGTCTAGGTTCAGAGTGTAGGGCTACGGCGCCGAGCCGATGCCGTCTCGCCCTGGCCCCTGGACTGCCTGCTTGGCAAACTTTGCTGCTACTACACTGCACTGACACGATTCTTGTGGCTGCCATTGTGCCGAGCCCTGTGACGAATCGCGGCAGAGAACATGCTTGTTCAATTCTCAACCCTCTCGAAACTCGTAGCTGCAAGCTCCGTCTCATGTTCGACTTGCAAATGCATCCGAGGAGCTGTGATGACGATGTAGAGATTAAGGGCCACCATTGCAATGGGAATGTCCCGAAGTGGTGTCAAGCCCTGGGTTTGCACAATTCCACGCACTCGTACAGTGTGCGACGGGCTTTAAGTTAGCTGCAGACGCCGTATGCTTACAGACCAAAGTATACCTTGCGACAAGGCTCAGCACTGCGCAGTCTCCACGTGCTCGTCTACTATGCCGATGCAAGTCCCACGTGGGAATGAATGCTAACCCAGGAAGTGACTACGACAATGATTGTACAACGTCCATCTGTCTATAAGTGTCTGTCAGGGATGAGTAAGCCTATGCACAACTTGGCTGCTCCAACAACCTGGAATTGGTGCTCTCCACGGCATGTCCAAACACTGGCTTGGCTTAACAACTTGTCGAAGCTGCGCCTGTCAGCCCTTCACTTGCCAGGCCCTTGCACTCTTTGCGGGCGCAAGAACATCATCCCAATCGATTCCACCCGAGATGGCCATGAAGAGGGTCAGCATGGCTTCCTGAGGCACGCGGACAGCTACAGTACAGCCGAGCTGGCACTGCACTGCAGCATGTATCAACAAGAGTACGCAGACATTGCATGAGACGCCTCGTGACAGGTGCACCTGTATCCTCAAGAAGCTTGAGCCATGACTCTCCCGTGCTGAGACCAAAAAGATGGGAAGCAAGCTTCAACTTCAACAACTCCAACAGGAGTTTGCCGACTGCGACATCCCCAAAAGAGACAGAGGAAAATTGACCAGGGAATATAGACCCAGTATAGACCAAAGAGAGATGGCTGCTCGAGATACCAGCACCCGAAGCAAAGGGCGAGCTTGGACTCGTCGAGCCAAGTTGCGCCTACGCTTGACCAGTATCGGCTTGGTCCTGTGTAGAAGTACGGAGACAACCTTAGTCGCACGGCTTGCTTGCATCTTTCTGCCCCTGAGACAACGTTTCACATCCTGCCCGGAGGACCACACTATGGACTAGACTAAGAAAATCACTGCAACGGTGGAAGAAACAAAAACAGGTACTTCCAAAGTTCGTCGAACGGCTCGTCACCCCGCGCTCGGCAAGCAAAGGAGGAGGCCGTTCCGTCCACAGGTGGCGGCTGAAACTCGGCTGTCAAACCGTGTGCTTTCATATCTTTTCATGTTTTTTGTGTACTGTACTGTTGATACTGCTATGGGTATGGTGCCTCAAAGTAGCAGCATCTAACACCATGGGAAGCACTTTTTAGCCTCCCGCCTAATTGACAGATGGGACATCGGGGGGAAGCCCTTTGCTTGCTTGTTTTCGCATGCACATATGTAGGTGTGCGTATGTAAGAGAGGCAGAGAGAGAGAGAGAGAGAGAGAGAGAGAGAGAGAGAGACAGAGAGACCGCGACAGAGGGAGAGAAGGAGGCAGAGCGAGCCAGCGAGCGAGAGGAAAGAGGGAGAGACAGACAGAGTTTTTCTGTGTGCGTGCACGTGTAGGTGAGTGACGGTGAGTGGAGAGGAGACGAGTGGAGTGGAGCGTGTGCGTCTGCGTGATCGAGGTAGCAGCACCAACCGGGCCCGCACAGCAACTCTAAAGGGTAGGAGCCTTGCCTTCGCCTGTGTTTAGGAAGCAAGGTGCTTCAGTCGAGTGGATGAACACGAGCAACTGCTACGGCTCTACTGCTACGACTGCTACTACTGCTACTTTACTACTACTGGTACTACTACGACGACGGTGAATGGACGAAACCTCGCACCGTTGCACCACTTGTATATGCATACTTCACACGTTAAAGCATCAAGCGCCACACCCCCTACTTAACGTTGGCAGCTGGGACCACTCGAGCGGTGCAAGATTTCGGACAAGGGAACAAATCCATCGCCGTTGCTTTCATGGCAAATGCTGGAAAAGGGGGGTGCGGGGAATCTCTAAAAGGTGCTTCTGAAAAGTGATGCAGGACCGTGTCCATGCACAGCACCACTACTACTACCACCACTACTACTACAACAACTACTGCTACTACTACTGCTACTTCTAAGTACTACTACAACGACTACGACTACGACGACGACTACGACTACTGCGACTGCGACTGCGACTGCGACTGCTACTGCTGCTGCTACTAGTACTACGACGACGACGACGACGACGACGACTACTACTACTACTACAGAAGAGGAGGCTGTGGGGCCGGCGTTTTCTACTACCACTACTACTACTACTACTACTACTACTACTACTACTACTACTACTACTACTACTACTACTACTACTACTACTACTACTGGCTACTGGCTACTGGCTACTGCTACTGCTACTGCTACTGCTACTGCTACTCTTACTGCTACTGCTACTGCTGCCACTACTACTCCTTACTACTACTTGCTACTACTTGCTACTCCTACTACTCCTACTCCTACCCCTACTCCTACTCCGACTCCGACTCCGACTCCTACTCCTACTCCTACTCCTACTACTACTACTACTACTATTACTACTACTACTACTGACTACTGACTACTGCTACTTGTACTAGTACTACTAGTACTACTAGTACTACTAGTACTACTAGTACTACTAGTACTACTAGTACTACTAGTACTACTAGTACTACTACTACTACTAGTACTAGTACTACTACTACTACTACTACTACTACTACTACTACTACTCCGACTACTACTACTACTACTACTACTACGACTACGACTACGACAACGACTACTACTACTCCTACAACAACAACTACTACTACTACTACTTCTGCTACTTCTACTACTTCTACTACTACTACTACTACTACTACTGCCACTATGCTACGACTACGAAAACCACCACGACGACGACTACTACTACTACTGCTGCTACTGCTACTACTCCTACTCCTACTACTCCTACGACTCCTGCTACTCCTGCTACGACTACTACTGCTACTACTAATACTACCACACAGCCACTAGGTGCTAGATTCGGTGCGAATCCTATCGTTGGCGCATAGTAGGATGGGTATTTCATGGCTTGGAGGGGAAGGTCCTCGCGCCATATAGAACAGGGTGTCCACTTCTTTGGTTGATTGATTGCGAATTGCACCACACGCATGTCGATAACCAAGTTGCCTCGCAATGATCAGACACAAGCTGCGTGACGAGCACTCCAAAGCTGTAGAACCTGGTTGGCCCGACCACACTAGCTCTTCACATTATCTGATTTGCGACAACTTCAACCAACAAAGCATCCACCCGGAGGCAATTGAAGGTCCCAGCATCAGCCCTGGTAGCATCATGCGCGAATCTGCCAAGGCGCAGAAGCACGAGCAACACAATGGTCCAAAAGAGCGAAGCGATGCTGCTCATGATGGACCTGAGAGCTCAAGAAGCCCAGAAGAGGCACACCAAGGCCGGGTTTGCGAATTCCAAAGCTCGCGGTTTTCCCTGTTTCACGATAAGTTTGTGCTCGTGTCAAGGTGCATGCGCGACAATCGTGAGTCAGCTACTAGCTACCACAGTAATGTCAAGGCGTTCCTTCATGCAGGAAATCGACAGCAAGAGCGTCCTCAGAGCGCCGACGTAACGGAACCTCAGGTGGTGCTGTATGTGCATCAGCAACAGCTCTTCTCTACACAGGGAAACGACGCAGCCCAAGCTCAAAGCCAAACAGGCGCTGCAAGATCTTTCGGCAATTGCTTGGGAGTCCAGGAAAAATACTTGGCATTTTCAACTTTCAATGCATCGGGCTAGCAGGACGGCTCTGCAATACGAAACAACGATTCACAACCTTGTCGAATGCCGAAGTTTCGTCCAAGGAACAGCCGCATGACCCGAACCCCACGCAAAGCGCGGGCCAAGCGGATCGGCCGCATAAAGCGCAAATGGCTGGGACTAACCTTCCAATTCACACTGCAATGTGCACGCTGTTGGTGTGAATTGCAATCTCCTGTCTGTGGAACCTTTCCTGCACCCCTTTGATGCAGTGACTTGACGAGAATCGTTTTGGCGCTGGGTAACCAGGCCAGCTCGCCGGTTCTCCAGTTCTATGCAGTAATAATGGCCCGGGTCTGTGTTCTTTTCAACAAAGGGAGGCAGGAGGTACATGGATCCGCACCGCTAGAAAGCGAGAGAGAGAGAGAGAGAGAGAGCGCGAGAGCGAGAGCGAGAGCGAGAGCGAGAGCGAGAGCGAGAGCGAACGTGTGTATATGATATGTATGTATTCCGCAGACCTATACATCTATGTATGTATGTATGCATATGTATATGTATATGTATATGTATATGTATATATGTACTTATTTACGTACAGATATTCATTTGACTATCCATTATACGTTGCGGCATATACACACATATTACATATATATATATATATATATATGTGTGTGTGTGTGTAATATGTGTATATATATATATATATCAGTATACATCCGTATTGCATCCGGTGGCTGACCCCTGGAGTCTTGAAGAAAAGTAAGAGTACAGCCATCGCAACAGGATGAGAGACGGAGCGCGGGCACAGCTGCATGAATATGCAGTGGCAAATGCCGTGTTGCAGTTGCATGAACGCGTTTAGACATGTTTAGACTATGCTACGGACTTCAGCGATTCCACAATCAGCACAACATCGATTCCTGCGACCCAGGACCCCCGACACCAGCCTGAGATTGCGGGGCAGCATTTGCCATGAAGCTGACCACAGTCTCAACTACTGACCTGAAGGTTGAAGCAGGGAATTAGCCCTTCTAGCAACGTCAGCACGTCTGAGGCGGATTTGGAACTAATACGTTGGATCGTGCAAAAAAAAGATGCTGCGTGGCACCTACTGGCCCGATCGTCTCTCTCATTGGGGAGTTGGACCAAGCCAAGACACAGTGCCACAATGACGAGGTCGAAAAAATTCCATAATCTGTCGGCCCCACAGCAGAAACCCCACGGGCCATTGGCAACAAAATTCACGGAGAGCTCTACCACAAAGATGAAGACCACAAACATGTTCATGTAGTCGAACCAAATAGGGACCTTGTCCGACCCATCCCGCGCCGCAATGTCAACTTCTATTCCTAGTGAGATCAGGTTGAAGAGGATAACACCCATGATCCCGTAGATGAACACGCTATGTCGCGTCAGGTACTTGGCCACATCCTTCGGATCCCTCCAGTTGATCTCGCGTTTTTGCTGATCGTCATCTTCTGTCGCAAGCTGGCCCGTCGCGGCCGCTGCTGCTGCATACATTTTGCGCTGTTGCCGTGCCTGCCAGAAACCAAGAAACACAGGCTCGCAATGGATCGCAGCTCGACTGGCAATCCTACACAGGATCCTAAGCAGTCTCAAGGCCAGGCCTCGGCATCGGAGGCCAGATCCAGCTTGTCACTGTCCATAGTCAGGCTTTGCAAGCCATCACTTCCAAGGCTTTGCCTTCGATCTTTCGACTTCTGTGTGTCATTGGAGAGAACATGCCTCAGCTGCGTAGGGATCTGGTCTCGTGGGAACTCTCTCTTCTCTTCTGTTGCAAGGCTCGCATTACATCTCCAGGAAACACACTCCGGCAAAACAAAAAGCGCCACAAGAAAGCCGTTGGACGAGGTCGGTGACCTTCCGTAAGCAGCTGCTGCCAACCGGTTTCGGCAATGGAATGCGCCAGAATCAGTTCCGGATCATCCTAAAACCACCCAGAAGCATGCTTTGCTACACGAACCTTCAACCTTCCGCCTTCCACCACTTCATGGACATGTTGCTCTGTGGCTTCGCGAGATGTATCGGATGCGAAGAGCTGCTCTTGCCCCTCACCTAGGCTGCAAAGAGCCGAGAGGTCCGCTGGCAAAATGGGATCGGGCACAACGAGGCCCGGTGCTACATCTCAACTTCCCGGTACAGCCGAACATGCGGTCACTGGATTGGTCTTCCCTGCCTTGCCGCTCGTACAATCAAAAGCTTAGGGAAACTCTCGCAGGCATTTCTGCCTATCGGAAGCTGTAGCCCTGTCGCCCTGAACAAGAAAAATCTTTCAGTGCATTGACTCTTTGGCTCATCCTCGAGGCGCTTCGGCAGTGACAAAGGACCTCAAGCAGACTCCCGGCTCACGGCAAACCTCTCGTACCAATGGCAGCAGTAGACCTTCTCTTTCATTTATGCGCAGCAGGGCAAGACGTTTCAATGATTCAAGACATGTCAGCGATCTGGTTGAGAAGTTGCTGGTTTGTGGTGCTCAAGCAGTCGTAGGTCAGCAGTGATGCGGTCGGCTCTGCAGCAGCAGCAGCAGCAGCAGCAGCCAGCATCAAAGACTGTATCGGCAACAGCTGTTGATGGCTCAGTTGCGCAAGGAGGAATGCGTGACCGTGCAATGCCAAGGGAGGGCTAAGACCAAGCCAAGAACGGACCCAGGACCCAGAAGAGAACGTTTGGCTGTGTGGCAGCTCCTTGCTGTCAGGTGGCTGAGTGGCGGTGTCGGTGCCACTCCGTTCGGAGGGTGAACTTCTGCCTCGTGTAATGCAAATAATTGCAAAAACTACTCCGACCCACCAGGTTTTCCAATCCATCCCGCGCTGAACGCGCCTTGCTGGACACTTGCACGAACTTGCCGCCGCGCTCCACCTGCAACTTCGTGCAAGGTCTGCAAACGAGACTCACAGCAGCCTGTCGACTGTGATCTGTCGTGAAGAGTTCTCACTGCCACTCAAACAAGCATTGCATAGCAGAGTGCGCTTCGGGAGCTTCCCTTCTTTGCACACTTTGGTGCTGAGTCTAGCACCTCTAGGTGCCATGATGCGGCAGTCGCGTTCCAAGTGCGGCAGGCTACTCTTGTGTGAGGCCCGACTAAGTGCTCCCACCTGACGGCTCAAGCTCTGCAGCAGCTCGGCCTGCTGCGAGAACTGCCTTGATACGAAAGTTGATGCTGACAGTCCAGTCGAATCGGTACAGATGTTGAAGGCCCCACGAATGTGAGCCAAGCCGCCCTGCAATGAAATTCCGTAATTTTTGAATTTCTTGATTCATGGCGGCCTGATCCCACATCTCCCGCGTGTCCGCAGGATGTGGGTCTGATGACCATTCAATCACCATGGCTTCTTCACGAATCATGATCTACCCCTCGCGGCCCAAGCTTTGAGCCAGATGTCTGCAAAGCACTCATCCGATGCAAGGATACTAAGAAGCAGATACGAGTACCAAAAAAGCAACGGGCCAGGAGGTTTGAGGCATTTTGGGCCATCTTAGAGTTGTCCCTCCCGTCCATGCCGTCCCGTCCCTGCCTTTCCGTCTCCTGCAGGCCACAGGGGGTTGACTGAAGGCAGCACCAGTTTCGTGGAAACGAGGACTCGCTCAAAGCCTGCGAGCACAGCCGAGAAAGATGAGCAAAGGCCAGCTCAGCTGCTCAAAAGGCTTAGATGTTCTCGTTTCTGCAATCTCAAACTCGCCGAGCACGGTTTGGGGCCCAGTTCGACCAGCCGCAATGTCGCTGTCGCACGGCCGCTGCTGCATGTCAGGTTCATGCCGTGATGACATGCAGTCGCGCAT
Organism: Symbiodinium sp. CCMP2592; assembly: GCA_905221615.1. NCBI lineage: Eukaryota > Dinophyceae > Suessiales > Symbiodiniaceae > Symbiodinium > Symbiodinium sp. CCMP2592. The sequence goes on along the minus strand of CAJNDT010000932.1, from coordinate 10,443 downwards.
GGAGCGGACTGCATACTGCTGCTGCTTCCGTCTCCATCAACAGGCATTACTGGCCGTTTCTTGAATCGTTCTTTCTGCTACTTCTCACAGCTTCTCTCGATTCTGATGCGAACTCTTAGTTTCGAGACATACTTGAATGGCCTGAATGAAAAGCCAAACTGCTCAAGTCTGGCTTGCGTGCAATTGGCAGCCATCTGCGACTCGAAAAATCCTTGTGTCAGCATGGAGCCTAGATCTTTGTTGGCATGCAGCAACCCGACCGCACCTTCCAGCACAGCCATGGACACAGCGCCTGCACAAACAGACTTCTGTGTTTGATCAACACGGATCCAAAAGCCAGGTCTGATGGACTGCCTAGATAGCATGCCATGTGCAATGCAAGCACCAAGCGTAAACATGTTTCATTCATTTCCTCTCATTTCCTGCAGTGATGCACCGATGCTGTTCGGGATTTCCAGTTTCGCGCTGCTTCTGCTTTCATGTGGGTCGCTCTGTGGCGGGCTTGTGTCGTTGATTTCCATCTTCCCAGGATGACTTGATTGTCCTGATTGCTGGACAGTGGACAAACCTTTGGAGTATGTACGGAGTTTAACCAAGTTTAGTCACCGGAGAAAGTGGGCCGAGTTGCCGCGTGCTCAAGACGCTAAGCTGCTGCAAATTACAGCCCGTATCAGAGAGAAAGAGAGAGACAAAGAGAGACAGAGAGAATGAATGAATGAATGAATGACGAAAAAGTTAACTCAGGGAGCCTGACATTATCGTCGGTGCCAATGAGACTGATTTCCCAGGTGCCTGGAATCTCCCCGTTCACGGCAATGTGAGCAATGTCGTCCAAAGCTTCGCCCACCTTTGTTTCAGAGCGGTCAGGTAAAACGAGCTTAACACTTGGCTGACACTTACATCTGATGCACCTGCTCGTCGAAGCGGGCGACGACTGCTTGGCATTGGCCTCGGCAGCATCGCCAGACTGCTTTGCTCTGATTCTTGTGGCACGGCATGCTTCGGACTTGTAAGGCATGTCCGAACCGTTGCGAAACGCATGGACATTATCTTCTGCGTGTCCTCAAGACGTTCAGAGGTGATCCATCCTATGATGCGCACGGGCAATGATAGGTTAAGGCAGTTTATGTCAAGGCGAAATGGACATCTTTAAGCGCCCATGCAGTCACTACTCTGATTTCAATTTACACATCTCTACACTATTGGCTGTTCTGAGTTGCTGTGCTGCGCAAGTCTGCTTGCGGCTGCGCAGGACGACAGGTCACAGCTGATCGCAGATGCGGTCAAAGCTACTCATTCGAAGTCGCCATCAGAATATTGCTAGGTCATCAGTTCTTCATGGACAGCGGCAACTGGTCCTTCAACTCCTACAACCAGATCGCTAGCATCTGCTGCCTGGTATCTCTCACGGCTTCAGAACGAGGATACCAGCATCGCATCAGATTATCTCCCATGAATTCAGTTACTTCGCTCCTGCTGCGAAGGTGCTACGTGTCTCCGCGAGCTCCTCCGCCCGGCGACTGTCCTGCGGTGTAGATCCTACGGTTTGGCCCTAAGGGCGGAGATCTGCCTGGGTCTGAGCAGCCGTCCCGTCCTCTGCGTCAACTTCTTCGTCCCCGGCCCCTGTGGTCAAAGTCAAGGTCAAGAAGCTTAACTGTAGCACACTGTAGCACCCATGCCCTCCCAAGAAAACATGTGACTACGGAAATCCTGAAACAAAATGACATAGCCACGTCCAGCCTGCAGGCTGCTCCTCCCCAAAGTTGAGTTTCAGTTCCTGGCAATCATGTGCTGAAGAGTCCAATCGCATGTTGCTAGTCGTTCGAACAAGGTAGCCAAGTAGCGACCAGCTACTTCTTGCCACCAACAGTGCGGCAACAACAGAGTGGTTCCTACGTTTAGAGTAGACGGACTGGGCTCGTGAGGCGCGAGCTATATGAGGTGCTATCAGGGTGGCCACACTGTGAGGCTCCTTCCATCTCGTGGCTGGTCTCGAAATCAGTCCGTTCCCGAATTTGGCGAAATTCGAGATAGTGCTCCCACACGCTCCCACCACAGTGCCGTGTGCCAAAATCGCGTGCCCGCCAGAGTCATGCCCTTCCCTCCCCCGAGGTTGTGCTCTCTCCACAGTTCCGTGGTGATATTGGGAGCCTGCGCGGGTGTTCCCTGAATAAATGCACTTCAGCCAAAGCACTCCCAAGCGCTCGCCAGCACGCTGCGCTGCGCAGCGCTCCACACAGCTTCGTAGAGAGGACAGTGCATCTGGACCTCATCAAAACATTGAGGGCAAAGGTTCAACACTTCCTGTGCGCTCCCGCGACAGGGACCACTCAGAAAGTGATTGGAACGGTTGCAGTGAACCTTTCACACCAGGTTGATTCGAGGGTTACAGTAGCTCGCTCCACTCCAAAAAAAAGGTAAAAGTACCTGCCTTGCCGGGGATTCTCGACATGTACGTAGGATGCTAGTGACAGATGGTCGTCTCTGACGTGATTTGCCCCATAGTGGATCGCACCAGCAAGCCTGAGAACAGCACATACGCCCTGACTGGGGCAGAAGATGCCACAGGCTCCTGTTCGTCAAGGTGTCTGGCGCTTTGCACGGCAAGTCTTTTTTTTGACTGGAAACTCAGCAAAGCCGTACAGACCGAGGCCCTACGACAAATCCACGACAACCGAAACCAAGCGGCCTCCCGACCATGCGGCTTCACAGCAAGTCTCTGTCGACAGTCCAGCTTCCGTTCCGTGTTACTTGTGATCATGCATGGACCACCCACTGTAACCCTGCATGGACCACCATAGCGCCTTACTGTCTCTGACGCAAGACCGCCCGTTTGTCGCTCTCTAATACCAGCAAGAGCATAATGCGTGCCGCAACATTCGTCCGACTCACTGGGTATGACGGTTGCCTACAGACTCGCATTCTTGTGGGAAACGGTCCTGACCACGTCGCCAGCCAGTCGAGACTGTCTCCGTGGCCAATGGGCTCCATGAGGCTCCTGGCTTTTTTTGGTCCAAGATTACAGGCTGGGCTCGGCTTTTTGCTCGGCTGTTGTTGGTCTCTTTCCCGCTGGTTGTAGACTTTAGCAGGTTTCCCGAGGTCTCAGCACCCTCCGCCTTTTTCCGACCGGGCTGTGTTTGTCCGACCTGCCTGACCTCGACCCCCGTCCTCTCCACGCCGCGTTCGTGCAGAAACCTGTCTGGTTCTTTGCCTGGCGGCACAAGCCGCGTCCCTGTCAAGGTTTCCCGCCCCCCACCCCCCGCCCCGCCGCCGCCTGCCAGAGATTGTCCACTCCTGTGTTGCGGTCCCCCTCCCACCTGTCCGGGCCAGGCAGGGAAGGAAACCAATCCCCTATTGTACCCCTTTATTTTGGTGCTCGATGTCCTGGCCCCCTGCCTTGCCTGGTTTTTCGGATGCATTACAGACCCCAGCATGCTGCACTCAAGGCAGTTTTTCAGGCTCATGCTCCCCGTACCGTACAGGCCAACCTCTCAGGAAATTCACAGGTGACTGCCTTAAAGCATCTGCTCTGGACCTCCTGCAGGGACTCAGAATCCTGCATCCGAAACCCCAGCTGAAGATGAGTGCACCACAGAGCTCCTGCGAAATGCCGCCACTTGCTGGCCGAACTGTCGATGCAAGTCCCCTGTGATGACGCAAGGCGGCGTTGTGAAAAATCGATTCTGTTTTAATCCACAGTGTTCCAATGGCTCAACAAGGTCGGCCCCCAGCGCCCAGAGCTGCATGGCTTAATGTTGCCTAACCGCCCCAATTTATGAACTGGCATCGAGTAAGCTCTTCAAGGCTGTGCTGGGGCGTTCTAGCACGTCTTACACAGAGTCCACTCCAAGGGCCAAGCAGCCTCCCAAGGCCTTACAGCACCTCCGAGCCAAAACCTCCCAGCTCCTGCAGGCCTGCAAATAGGTCTCTCGGGTCCTTCAGAGCCTGAAAGAACCTGGTGGCATGCCGTCGTGACTGGTGGCGATGGTGAGCGCAGTGGCAGTTGCATCCTCGTCGTCACAATAGTGGTGGCAAGCTTGTGCTTTGCTTGGGGCGGCAGTGCCGGTGGTAGCAAGGGTGGAACGTCGTCGGCAGCAGGCTCCTGAGCTTCCTGTGCTGCGTATCCGAAGGAGAACTGCTAAACTCTGTGTCTGGCGAAAGCTTAAATCCCTGAAACTCGCATACGCTTGAACAAGCAGCTTGCGCATCAGAAAAAGGATAGTCCAGGCTGAGCTGCTTCACTCCTTATACTCGAAATGCAAGAGGTTTCACATAAGGAATCCCAGGCGTTGCCTAGATGTGTGCAGCTCTGGGATGCGAAGCCGGCGATCAGTGCCTGTCAAAGGACGAGTCGAGAACTGTTGCTTTGAGGCGTGTTGCCCACCGGCTTCGCTGACCAGGTCGCGCTACACAAAAGCACACAGGACAGTCTGGTCACAGGTGCAAGTCCTGGGGCTCTCCGACCAAGCAAAACTCTAGCTGCATGTAAGCCACGATGACTGGACTGGAGTGTTTTCTTTGCGAATCCTCCGCGGTGCCGTGGAGCTTTCACTAGGCTTGTCCGAGACCCTCATGCGCGCTTGGCGCTTGGCTTGGAAGAAAAGGAAGATGATGCGATTTTGATCCGGATGCTAGCAACAGCGCCGTGGCTCCAATGCATTTTTCATGAGGTTCGGCTTCTCCCGCCTCGAAATCGTGTTTCGAATCTGCAGCCTGTATGGTTGATGTGGGCAGACTTGTCTGTGGGGACAACCATCCTCAGTCGCCCCCGTGCTGTTGTTTGCACGTAAATGTCAAGCCAAGCACATGCCTGGAATCGTCCCGGCATCGTCTTGATACCTGCGGGCTTTCAAATTGTGCTCTTCGGTCGACTCGAAAAGGCTGGACGCATCCAAGCTGCCGCCAAAGTGTTCGGTGCCTTCCTGCGGAACCCACGTCTTCGCAAACCTTGGTGGAACCCCCAGAGGTTTGCTTGGAAGAGGGATGTCTTCCGTTGCAGGACACGCAATCCAGACCGGAAAGTCCATTGGGCGTGTTAAGCGATCCCCTGCAAAGCTGCCCCAATGGTGGAGCAAGGTGGCAGCTGCCCATATCTGCCCATAAAAAGCAAAGGCTTCTATTTTCTATATTTCCTTCGAAATAGTTCCTTCTAGTCAACAAGTAACTCAAGTATTCCTCAAGCTCTGCCGGTCACTTCAAGAGGCCCTGTGAGGAAACCCTTAAAAATAATTCTTGATGCAAAGCCTGAGAGACCCAATGAGGCCTTCCAAAACGCCTCTCCCTAAGGTGCCAAGACAGAAGCAAAACACGCTGCACTTTCTCATTGCTTTGGGTTTGTCTTGTTGCTGGATACAGTATATACTCCGAACGAGAGAAATCGAGCCCTGTCAGGTGGATCTCCTTGCAATCATGTATGATCCGGCCCCGCCCCCTCTCCCCCCAACAGGCCCTCGATCCTCGCGACAGTTCGGATTGCCACTGCGAAGCAGAACCACCGCGCAAACCACAGCTGGGCAGGTGAGGGGCAGCGGCACAGACAAGGCCAACCAAGATGACCACAGCCCACGGGGTGGAGGAATGCTATGAGTTGGGGAGGCATCACTATGCTGCTCGTGCGATAAGCGAGTACAAGATCATGTTTGGATATCTTGCAACATCACATTCTGACATGACTCCGATAACGTTTCGAGGAATACGTACTCTCGATGGCAAGGCTTTCCAAGGACCCCCACAGGCCGCTGTGCCGGCGGGAAGCCCCAAACATGCAACGACTATATTACAGGAATGAGCAGCTTCAGCAAACCTGGCTCGTTCGTTGACATTGCCACTGGGATGTTTCAAAATGCGGGGCAGACATTGCGCCTACATGCCTTCCGAGTGATATGCAGATCTACAGCGTGGATCAGGTATCGGCAAACCAGGGCAGCAGTAACATCACTCTGCATGGAACTGTCAGACTATCGTGCGGCTACCTTCATTGTGGCAGAGAGCGCGGAGCCCAGCTTGCCCAAAGTGGCCGCTGCAGAGCCAGCTCCAGAGCGCTGGAAGAGTGCTGTCACCGCTTGCACCTTTCCAATCTGGTTGGGCCGGCAAACAGAATCTTCAACCCAGAAGTTTCAATTTCAGGTGTCGTCCTGTATGACAACTGTGAGATATGTCACCTTCGCAAGCAAACGAGACTCTTCATGCTTCGCCGTTCCGCATGGCTGAGCTTGCGTGAACATGCTTCAGTCAGAACTTCGCCGCCTAGCCAATCGGTCTGACACGTGCCCCCCAAGAGTCGCACAGTTGAGGAAGCTAGACGATACACTGCTTCCAGCATTCTCTCGACTCTCTACACGAACATGCAACTCACAGCCTATCCACTACAAACCCGCTACTGGCAAGGTTCAGGTACCCAACGAAGACATGCTTCGTACAAACATCGCTAGTAACCGCTAGTAGCACCGCAACCCGACAGTTGAGATCAGTTCATCCGATACTTTAACTCCTGCTTCTTCTGTGCACCCTCGAGTGTTACCCTTGCGCTTGAAACGATCACCTTCATGATCCGTCAAGTGCTGTCCGCAAAAGCACCGCCCAGAATCAGAATCGACACCCATAGCTGATCCCACCTTCTGCTTCAATTGCGAAGACGCCGACGTTTCCCTTCCGCTGCAAGATTGAACTAAGCGGCTACAGAGCTAGTGAATTTCTGTGAATATATCTGGACATGCCCAACATCTGTCCTGACTACACCTGTAGTCTCCTCCATGTTCGAGCAAACGAGGGCGCGTGAATGTGACAGTGACATACAGAGACAATGCATCTCCTCCCGCCCAGCCGCCCAGCCGCCCAGCCGCCCAGCCTGCCATCTGCCAAACGCTTGAGCGCAGCAGCCAACAGCGGTGGCAGCGCGCCGCCTGCAAAGTGGGCTTCTCCAGCGGCCTTGAGCTTGGGCTCTACGCTTCTCTGGGAGCGATGACTTCAGACTTCCCGACTCCTCCACATCCTCCACTGCCCGGCCTCCGCTAGAAGAGCAAAGTCCTCGAGATGTGGGCGCAGATGAGTGCACCAATTGTGCAAAGGCTACCACACTGAGGCTGAGAAGGAGCGTCTGGGATGAGTTCCAAGTTGCGACAATCAAAAGGGCCCGTGACCCAAAGGTGCTACAGCTATAGCACGCAGGTGAGGGTTTTGTTGTGATGAAACCTCCAAGCCCAGGTCAAAGCGTTGGTCGCAGTCTGTAGCTCTGAAGTGCAGATCATTCGAAGCCATGCTTCGATATGCCAGCATGAACTTTCAGCAGATCGAAGCGGAGCCCAATGGAGAATTAGCTGACCGAGCAGCCGGAAGCCAAGACAACGGTGCCCTCAAAGGTCTTTGCCGCCGACACCAACCGAGCCAAGCAGCCTTGCGGGAAGAATAGCAAATAGACAAGCTAGAACACGAACAAATGTGAGCACGGGTGCACTAATGCCCTTAATATAGTTTTCGCACATCATCAAACTCTGACCACATATCAAGGACCCTGCAGGAAGCCATTTCTGTGGTGTCGGCAAGTCGGCAAGAGCAAGAACACCGAGCCTTCGATCGTGTCACCACCAAACCTGGGCTAAGTTAAGCAGCGCCAGAACAAGGGAATCGGCTCCAGCTGGACAGCGATGTCGGGCGACCGCTACGGTTCTACAAGCAGTTGTATGGAAAACCTACGGGTGCTCCCCCGGTTCCCGGTCTCTCTGTGAGTAGACAAGAAGAGTCAACCGCCGCTCAGTCACGCGGCAGGGCTCTCAAGAATGTGACGGAGCAGCGCCTCGGTGCAAATTCTTCCCCTAGCAGACCGCGGCATTGGAATTACGCCGTTACGCACTCGCAACTCGGACTCGCCAGACGAGGTCTCTCGGTTCGCATGTCTGGAATCAATTTCTGGTGCAACCCTGCATTTTCGAAACCTTTTCCTATCATATCTACCACGCGAAAACTGAAGCTCAACTGGTTTTCGTGTGACCAGTTGTGTTGCATGTCAGATCGGCACTGTCACATGCTTTGTTTCCGAAACTCCAAGTCTCGAGAACATCACTTCGACAGATGGCACGAGTCGGACTCCGCTGAAGGGGCTAGTTGAATGCCAGGGGCCGACGGGCAATACGGTCATACCCCCTGCTTGGCACCACCGGCTTCGCTGTCCGCAAAGATAAAACATTCCTTGCCAAAGGGCAGAGCGCCGCTCGACAAAACGATGCAGCAGCCTCAAGTTGTCGCTGTCTGCGGAGGGCGGGCTCGATCGGGCTGGAACCCAACTGAAGAGGGGCTCCTATCCTGGAGTGCATCCGCCCTGAACGCATCAACTTTGCGATCGGTTGCAGGTTGGAATGTGACTGCAGGTCCCTGTTGACCAAATGACTTTTTTGCAGGGCGTGCCCAAATTCAGAAAGACCGTCTTGGTAGGACGGCAGTGGGGAGAGCTAAGCAGCCCACTACCGCACTTCTGTGCTCACTTAAAATAAAAATTAGCAGCTGAGCTGGTTGCCGGGTCCAAATGGCCTCGCAGCTCCCACGAATGCGGGGGCTTGCGGCAAAAGTCGTGTCGCCACACCCCCCAAGACTTGAAAGTTAAACACATTTCATTAAACACAATCGCTTTCGAGGATTCTGGCAAGTCAAGCGAGACTCAGCCAGACTATTACCCAATCCGGCCAGGCATGACTGACAGAAGATGGTTGCCGTTGTCAGACCCCCCAGAGACCTGGTAGGAAGACTTTCTTGAAAAGGGATGAGAGTCAGGGTCTGCAACGGGGTCTGGAGCAGAGCCGACATGAGGGGAGCCAGGGCATCGCATGCTTGAGCCAGCGCATCGAACCAACAGCCGATATCCACGATCAGTCGAAATCGGCTCAACAACTCCATCGATCTGATCCGTCTGCGACTCTCCCCAATTTACCTGAAGTCGCTCGAAGGTGTGTAATTTTGCTGCCAATGCCTCCAAGGTGTTCATGTGGGCACATTTATCCAACTCGGCCCACACATTCTGCATGAGGACACTGCCAAATCCTGGAAATACGTCAGTGAGGCGCATACCAGCAAGGATGCTTGCGAAAACAGATGTTGCTTCGACAATGCCCTGCTCCATATCCAACTGCAAGTAAACGATTCGATTTGCCGGTGCAGCCGGGATCAAGCCCCTGTCAGGGCTGCGAGAAAGCATACTGACACTGCTAACTGGGGTGGAGCCCATAAGCTTGTACGAATCGAGCCCGCCCTCGGTCGCGTCTGCTGCATTTCGCCCAGCCAAAGACTGTTGATCTGTGAAGTCACGCAGGCCCAACAAGTGGCGCATTTCACCATCCTGCTTCTGATACCTTACTTGAAATACCTCCGTGCGGAACTTGCTTGAATAACTGTCAGCCAGCCGAGTATGAAAAGCACGGGCAGATACTCCTGGAACTGACGAAACTCCGGCATCTTCAGCTTTCAACAGCTCAACGGCTCGCAATGCCTCTTGCTTGCTGGCGACGAAATCGACAAACTTCCTGCCCTTGAGCTTGATGCCGGCTTGGTCCCGCAAGAGAATCGCCGAAAGCTCCGGGCAGTCGTCGGTCAGGCACAGGTCCTCCGGAGTGGGTGGGTGTGGGTGTGGGTGTGGGTGTGGGTGTGGGTGTGGGTGTGGGTGCGGGTGCGGGTGCGGGTGCGGGTGCGGGTGCGGGTGCGGGTGCGTGGGTGTGGGTGGGTGTAGGTGGGCGTGTGGGTGGGTGCGGGTGGGTGTGGGTGGGTGTGGGTGGGTGTGGGTGGGTGTGGGTGGGTGTGGGTGGGTGTGGGTGGGTGTGGGTGGGTGTGGGTGTGGGTGTGGGTGGGTGTGTGTGGGTGTGTGTGGGTGTGTGTGGGTGTGTGTGGGTGTGTGTGGGTGTGTGTGGGTGTGTGGGGGTGTGTGGGGGTGTGTGTGTGTGGGGGTGTGTGGGGGTGTGTGTGGGGGTGTGTGGGGGTGTGTGGGGGTGTGTGTGGGTGTGTGTGTGTGGGTGTGTGGGTGTGTGTGGGTGTGTGTGGGTGTGTGGGGTGTGGGGTGTGGGTGTGTGTGGGTGTTGTGTGTGTGTTGTGTGTGTGTGTGTGTGTTGTGTGTGTGTGTGTGTGTGTTGTGTGTGTGTGTGTGTGTGGGTGTGTGTGTGTGTGTGTGTGTGTGTGTGTGTGTGTGTGTGTGTGTGTGTGTGTGTGTGTGTGTGTGTGTGTGTGTGTGTGTGTGTGGTGTGTGTGTGTGTGTGGTGTGTGTGGTGTGTGTGGTGTGTGTGGTGTGTGTGGTGTGTGTGGTGTGTGTGGTGTGTGTGGTGTGTGTGGTGTGGGTGGTGTGTGTGGTGTGTGTGGTGTGTGTGGTGTGTGTGGTGTGTGTGGTGTGTGTGGTGTGTGTGTGTGTGTGTGTGTGTGTTGTTGTGTGTGTGTGTGTGTGTGTGTGTGTGTGTGTGTGTGTGTGTGTGT
>CAJNDT010000931.1:0-112717 GCA_905221615.1 Symbiodinium sp. CCMP2592 | reverse complement strand
TACATATTTAGCTCGTCATTTGATGACAGATCATACAAATTTGAATATTAGTATGTATTAATGTATTTATATACATATATATATGTATATATGTATGTATGTATGTATGTACGTATGTATGTATGTATGTGTTGTTTTGTCGACTATTTGACATGTTTGATTCCTTTTAGCCCTGCCTGGAGTAGTCTCATGGATTTGGCCCACGAGTTGTCATCACCTAGGGCGGCGCACGAAAACAGTCTTTGATTTCCCAGCCGCCCCCGAGACTTAAACGATGCATATTCAGGAACGCAGCCCAGGGACTGAGACAAGTTGCCAGCGAAGACGCATCAAAAGCCCAGGCACAGGTACCGATTCATGCAAGCCCTGGCATGCATCAATCACTCCGGCCACTGCCAGCGCCAGGGGACCGGCATCCTCGGCCAAGGCTCTGGTAAGCTCTTGAAAATTGCAGCTTGGTTCCCAGCACCTTGATGTTCGCGGCGTCTTGCCTGCACACGTGGCACATCAAAGGCCGACACTGAAAACACTTTCAGAGCTCGTTGCAAGTCAGGCAAGCTGCATCAATGGCAGCCAGCGTAGGGCAGCCGCCCATTGCTGGCACAAGCTGCATGAAGCCAGGGCAGCACCCATCGACAAATCGTCGGCTTTTAGTCCCACCAATCTCATCTGCGCAAGCATGGCCTTGGCTTCCCAGCATCAAATGGTAGGTACACAGCCCAACTCAAATCTACCGCAGCATACCGCAACCACTGAGCTTCTCAGTGCGCGGCCCCACTCTGGACCCACTCGCTTGAAACCGAGGTCATGGCAGCATTTAGTCCGATCGTGTCCATCTGCACGCTGCGCTGCCGCATCTCGGTAGACACCGTATGCACGGCCTGCCTCCAAGCGCTGGCAGTGCCCTGGGCCGCGAGTTGCGCATTGAAGCTGACCGTGTCGAGTTGCGCCTCCTGGATCGATGCCAGCTCCGCAAGGTGCAGAACAGTCTCCCAATGTCGAGAGAAAGCTGTGAGGCATGCATTGTGGGTCGTGGTGTCTGCCTCGACTTGCAAAGAGGATGCCCTTTGGAAGAGTTTCGAAGCTAGGAGCCACTGAGCGGAGTCTGCACAGGAAGAGATGGCCGCATTCACGAGCGGGGTGCTTCCAGTGCTTGCCACGGACTGATCTCGTGCTGTGTCCAGGAAGCGTATGGCATGTTCCCAGCGCTGACTCTTCTGACAGGTGCTGCAGGCGGCACCGTAGACGATGGCATCCATTTTCAAGCTCATGCGCCTCGCCCTTCCGATCAAGGCAATGCTCTCTTTCCATAGCCATCCACCCTCACAGGCTGAGACGGCTGCACTGTAAACCACTTCGTTCGTCGGGCCATGTTTACGTTCCAGCCAAGAAAGGAAGGACAGAGCCACCTTCGATTGCGAGGCACGTGCCAGGGCTTTCATGATGGATCCGAACGTTACGACGTCAGGAAGAACATCCTTGTCATGCATGGCCTCCAACAAGACGATGGTGAATGTCCAACTACATTCGTCGTGTCCGAGAGAGCTGAGGACAGCATTGTATGTGACCACGGATGGTGGTGGACCTGTTTTCTGAAGCTGCTCGAGCATCCCAAGGCACTGCGACCAAGCATGTGAGTTGCTCAATGCTGTTATAAACGTATTGAAAGTTACCAAGTCTGGTGGAGGTCCACTCCATAGCATCTGAGCGAGGATGTGATTGGCTACTTCCACTGCAGCACCAGTAGAACATGCATGCATAACACTGTTGTAGGCTATGATGTCCGGGGTGAAGCGATGCTGTAACCTCTCGAAAAGGACTAAAGATCGTGCCCAGTGCCGCTCGAAACGAGCACAGGAAGACATAGCTGCACTGTGCCCGATGACACCGTCCAGCCGACACCTCTTCGTTCCGAAGTCCGACAGAAGCCAAAGCGAGCAAGCCCATTGGTTGCCCTTATCGCATGCAGTCGTTGCAGAGTTGACGAGGACCTCACTGAATTCAAGCCCGTACCTCCCAATTCCACAGAGAAGATGCAAGGCGGCAGACCATGCATAGCCTCTGTCACATGCATTTAAAGCTGAACCCAGAATGTAGAGATCCGGATTCAGGTCACATGCATGGATAGCTTGCAGGACCTGAATGGACGAAGCCCAATGACTCGCTCTGGCGCAGATGCTCATTGCGGCCATTGGAGGTGCAAGTGCAAGCGGATGCCATCGATGTTCAGACGGCGACAAGGCCCTCTTGTCGTAAAGGCAAATCAAAGCAGATTCCCAATCTTTCCGCTTTCCTGCGGCTTTCACTGCCGCCGAAATTGAGAGAGGACTGGAAGCACCTGGCTGGGGCTTCATGGATTTAAGAAATCAATTCCTGGAGCCGCGCCCTGCGAGGCTGGATGGGCTGGCGAGGCTCAATGCTACAAGTAGGCGCACTCTCCTGCATGAGAACCGCTGCAACTACATCTCTTTTCATGGTGACTTTCTCATGGCAAGCAAATCTGATTGCATCCATTGGCACATGAAGACAAGGTGAAACCAACTTGGATGAGGCTTGCACTGGGCACGGTGAACCGATGGCGCTCACAGCACTGTACTTCCACCTGAGCCAACAGAGCAGAGCAAGGACTCTCGAGAGCTGCCTCTTCATCCTCCTGAAAATACTGCATGATAAGACCAGCACGTCCTCGGCCCTCTTTTTGCCCCGTGTTTAAAAACGCGTCGGCCGTCTTTCCGGCTCAGACCTCACCTGGGCCCGGGGCAGGCGCCTCGATCACCTCCGCAAAAACACAGCGAGCCGTGCGGTCACGACGGAAGCTCTTCAGCCCTGGCCCCAGCTGCCCAGCATTGCCCAGCCCTGGCCCTGGCCTCCCACAGCGCGTAGCCGTTGGTGTTCACATTTGCGTAGTTCACAGAGTCGAACTTCACCTAGGAGCAAGCGACATTTACTGGATGGTTCGTGTTTAGAGCCCAAGTCGTTCTGCCGCAAGAATTATCTGTGGCCACTGCGGTGACCGGATACTTGACCTCAGGTTTCTGGTTCACGTTCACCACCTGTCCTCGCTGCTGGAACCTTGGATCTTTGCAGGCCCAGAGCGAGTAGAGCAACGGCGCAGGCAGCCGAGATGCCAGTAAGACTCGGGGCGCAGGATCTTCACCCAAGAGCCCTTCTTTGGCCCTACCCAGGGACCCTTGGCCTGTGCCGAAGAAAAATTCATCTCTCAGGTACAACGGCACAGGGCAAAGCAAGATTCATTTGTCACGGCCTTCTTCTTTGGTGCCTTCAATTTGGCACACTCGTTACATCAGCATCCATGCGAGAAGAGCTCAGCCGTTCTTTCAAAGGCGCTGCCTTCTTCGCCTCAGCTCTGAGTGCCGTCACATCCTGGGACAGGCGGCCTCAAGCATCAGAACACTGAAACGGCATCCTGTCTCTTTGCAAGTGGAGCTATGGGGCAGTCTTGACGGCAGATCGACAGCTGGGCTCTTCCCTATCGAGTTACCGGTGATAGGTGTGCTAGTAGGAACTGCTCTTGACTGGAGTCCTCGACTACATGCTTGTGTTTTCCTTAGTGTCTGTGATAGGATCTGCTATGCGAGGATTGTCTTCGACTGCTGGATCGGCGTAGCCATTCCGACGGCTCTTGCCACGACACAAGTACGAAGTCAGGATCGACCAGACGGGTCCAGCAAACCTTGCAACCTACCTCGGAGGACTTCGGGGAAGTCCTGCCTTGAATGCCGGTGTTGACGAAGCCAGTGCAGTTCACCAGGGCCAGCGCCGCAGCGACCTCGAAGGGCCATGCAAAAGACGCCTCTGAGAATGCGGCGCATGACTTCCGGAAGGCTGAGCCGGCTGAGCTTTTGGCTGCCAGCAGCAGAAGGCCTCGAAGACGAAGAGCCTCGCTTGACTTGAGTCGAAGCCGGACTCACTCGATGGCTTATTAAGCCCAGCTGCCATGTTCAGGATCCGGGAGGCACAAAGGGCGCAAGTCTAAGCCCCTTCCACAAAATGGCTGCAGCATTGATTCGCAGAGTCTTTCCATGCATGTAAACACAAAACACTTGAAGAGCTCCGACGATGCTCCACTTGGGCACCCACGCAAGCTTCTCAACTGTGATTCGACCTGTCTAGCTGCAAAAGGCGACTGGTCCGATCTTTACATTCAACGAACTTGCGGAGCCTTTTGCAGCTCCTCTTTGATGTTTTTGTACATCCTGTACTCCTTCTCGATGGGCAGGATGTCCTCTGCAGACCGGGACATGCTGCGAAAGGCGAAGACTTCATATCAAGCAGGCGCTCATCAAGCCTTGTGAAAGCGAATCTTTCGATGATGTTGTAGAAGAAAGTCTGAGCGACATGGGAATCTGCGCTCCTTCTAGAAGCCACGTGGTTGCGTGTTACACGACGTTCAGAACTCGATCTGATTGAGACTGAACGGGCTGGCCGAAAGGAGCTGCTAGCAGTTCCCTTCTGTGAGACCCGATGAAGATACTTGCCCTGAACATTGAAGCGTTTGAATGATGCTTTGGAAAGGCCAGCCCAGCACAGGCAAATTGTTAGGTGCATCGCTCTCTTGGAACTCCTTCAGCTTGGTCCTGATGGCACCTGGCGATTGGCAAATTAAGTTTCCAGAGTCCAGGGCTGACATGGACAACTCCTCCAGCAAAGGATCCGGCCTTTTTCTTGCTGCAGCGAGTTGGCACGCGCCTGGGAGAATTTCTGGTGACTGCACTTCCCAGTCACACTCACCCTGCAGGGCGGCCTCGAGCTGCGAGATCTGCAACTCTGCTTTCTCCTTGTTCGTGCGCCTCGAAACCACATCGTCCACCACGACTCAGCGAAATCCTCTTGGGAACCCTTCTAGCTACCTGGATAGTCTGGATAGCACCCCTGTTAAGGAAACCTTAGACCAACTGTCCAGCGGAAACCCGAAAGGAACCCGAAAAGGCTTCAGCTCACCACGCTGGGAGAGACGACTCAGGCCTGGACCTGCCAGACCGCCTCGGGAAAATGGGACATGCTATGCAATGTGATGTGGCATAATACCTCTTGATGGGATATGTCGTGATATGGTATGGCGTTACATAGCGTAATGTACCCTAAGGGAAAGATCATCACGGAAACACATAGTGTGAAACAACACAGCACAGCACAACAAAATGTAGCCTAGGTAGGTTAGTACAGAATGACATGACATACTTACTTTTATGTAAATGCTGCATACATGTCACAAAGTGTGCTACAGTAGCTTAGCAAAACATAACCTTACATGACATGAACGAGCATAGCAGGGCATAACAGCAGATGAAACAATAACCTTGTATAACAACTCGGTGTCACTAAATACATTAAGCCATGCAGGAGGAGGTGATATGGTATGATGTAAGTACAGAAGAAATGTGCACACGTGCCATAGCATAGTAGAGCATGCCGTGATAAATCTAATATATTTATATATATACACATACATACATACATACATACATACATACATACAAATAACTATGTATATGTACGTATACATAACGATATCATACAACCCTATGTGACATCGGAAGAAATTTGAGGCAAGGCAATATGACATGATGTCATATATGACAACGTATTTTGAGAATCTCACCGATTAAAGTCCGGGCATATCATAACAGAAAAACCTTCCAGAAATCAAGCAAATAGGGACTGTAGTAAATTGCAGAGCATAATATGACACACTGTGACGTAACACTGTGACATAACAGCATCTAATGTATATGAATATGATATGCGGTTGTATTGTGTGAATACCGTACGAAACCATGTAGGTTATGCGAAAGTACTACTACATGTATCAAACAAAAACTACTGTGATGAATGTAGGGTGGTACGGCACTGTGGTGTAGCGTAGCGTAGTGCAGTGTAGCTAAACGTTGTGTAATGTTTTGTGCTGTAATCTTGTAAGCTCAGATAAGATACGATAATACAATGTGGTATATTACAACATGTAACAATTGAAACAGAACATGATCGCATGACATAAGACATGAAGTAGTACAACGTGCAACTTGCCAACCTCATGTAAAATGGCGTTATCTAGCACAATGTGCATCACAGGGAGGGCTGAGGTCGAGACGCACTCTCCGGGCCAGGCTGCCTGTGCGCTCCGGCACACTGCGACCGATTGAAACAACACCCCCGGAAAACAGTGCCCATTGCCCCGCCTACCCAGGAGGTCATCGTCGCTGTCTTGATCTGGAAGGCATGGAGGACAAAAGAAAGCAGTATGTATCTTTCGGCAGTCCGATGTGACATGAGGCTTCTGATGCCGAAAGGACATGAACACAATGTTACTTGGGACAGTAGCCACTCAGTACGTACAAGCCCTCGCCACCTCGAGCCCCGGAGTCAGCCGTCGCCAGCTGGTTCTTGAGCCGCCTGCAAGCATCTGAAGCACGTTGGGTGGCAGTCAAGAACGACAAATCTCTAGCTGGCCTGTAGTAGAGGTACAGCGGTCGCATGACCTCCTTCTGCGAATGGTTCGGTAGAACCTTGAACCTCACCCCATCCAATGCTTGCATGAGAAAACCTAGATTGGAGAACCGAGCTCTGTGCTGCTTCTTCCAATCAGTGTCGTAGCGTTTCAGTTCCTTCCGTGTCAAAGCATCAGCAGAGTAGCACCTGCGTTTGCCACTGCTGCTCTGGCAACTGAATTCAGCTGAGGGTCCGCTTTGACACGTTTCTTTTCCTGGCCAAGCTCGGTTTTGCCTCAGAAACACGCCATAGGCACGTTGAGCGGTTTGTCTCTATCTAAGCACTGCAGGGGTAGCGCTTTGTTGCTTTCCATGTTTGTTCCTCTGTGCAGATGTTCAAAACTCCCGGCACATTGACATGCATGCAGATTTCCCACAATGCGACGGCACTCGAGATTGCAATCGCTGAACACGATCGGCAAAAGGCTGCCCACTCTCGAGTTACCGGAAGGCTACCAGAAGGTTGCTCTAAGGATGCTTGAAGGACACTTTAAGGATACTCTGAGGGTTCTGTTATAAGGATATGCTCTACGAAATGCTACGAGAAGAGGCTGGGGCTCGAACTCATCAGCGTGATGCGCTTGGAGCTCAGCATCTCCTGGCCCAGCCGCGAGCCGCGTCTAATTTTGGATTTGGGGCCTAAAGAGAGCCCTTATGGAAACCCTATGAAGCACTTATAATTACAATCCTTATGAATCCCCCTTACCCTTATGCTAACCTTACGATTTCCTTATAAACGCAGATGAATACATCAAATATAAATTCCCCTTATCGTACAACTACTGTGGAGTCCGTTTATAGTATCCTCACAATAGGCTGATGGGAACCTTATGCTGCCCTCATGGCAGTAAGTTTTTGCAACCTCATAGTGCCCCGTGCCCGTGTCATACCACTCGGTAGTCGTATAGCACCGACAACAGTGCCCTGTTTCTAGCTTTGTGGTAGTAGCCTTGTGGTCATCTTGTAGACTCAGAGTCCCCATAACTCTATCTTCTCAGAAACCCCAGACCCCCACTCGAAGTATTCAGGCCACGATGCCCTAAACCCTAAACCCTAAACCGTTGCCTCGTTGAGGTCCAGTCTGCGCAGGGCATGCTGATAGCGCTGCTTACGCTCCTGCCAGCGTCGCAGAGAGGGTTTAGGGATAATTGTACAACATCTGGAGGAATCTCAGCGAATTGTGGCTCCACTTAGGAACTTGCTTGAATATGCCCACAAGGAGTTCACATCCCGGCCTTTGAGACATGCAGAGTGTGAACTTTGAACCAGGCTGTCCTCAGAGCTCCATGCCAGAACTGGACCTTCCCCGATCACGTCGCCCATCTCGGCCCTCAAGTGTTCGACTGAGGTAGAATCAGGTAGAATGCAACAGCACCGAACAGCGCGGGAAAAGCTGTGAGATGCTTCCAGTCGTCAATCTCAAAGTAATGCTTGGACTCAGGTGTGTGCCCGAACTCATCCAGCTCCACATCGTTGACCCACTGTGGAGGGATAGGCTTGACCTCCAAGTCCAAGCTCACAAGGTGGCTCACACAGAAATGTGCAACTTGAACCAAAAAACAAATACAATGGCTGAGGTATCGGCAGTGTCCGGTACCACGATGGCATCGATGTTCATAAACGGGTGGGAGTACTCCGCTTTGAACCTCGATCTTTTCATATCTGAGGCTGTCTCGAGCTTGGAGTGATCAAGGGCTGCGGCAGTCCAGAGATGTAGACATTTAAGCTCTCCCCCAAGACCTCCTTCACCTTGCAAGCTGCAATGCGAACCGCACCGTTCACATAACAGTATTGGCTCAGTCTCAAGTGACCTTCTGCGCATACCCCAAACCGTGAACACCTCCCTGGTCACAAGGAGGTTCTCCCGAGCACCGAGCCGACTGCGAGGCCATGGCGGAAGAGGCTCCCAGGGGCTCCGGGGCTCCGGATGAGGTTCAAAGAGCTTAGAGCTTAGGGCTGGGGCGGCCAGGGCGGCTAGGCCCAGGCCTACCCTCCTTTCTAAGATGACTCTGGGTTTTACATTCTAGAAGGTTCACAACAAGCTCCAGCGAAGAATCTTCTTAGAACTTCTCTGTCCGAAAAGAGCGAACTGAGTGTGTCATGCGTTTGGCGTACGTTGTGCATGCATGGCGTCGGAGTTCCGTCTCTCTGTCCATGCTTCACATGACATGGCCTGGCAGACGGCGGCTGCCTGCTTTGAACAGAGATCGATCCTGTCCGCCTTCGCAAACCGGCTTCGGGACCCCGGGCCCTTTCATGTGGAGCACGGCTCGGAATGAACGCTGATCCAAGGACAAACGTGAAACCCTGGTTGAGGCTCCAACTAGTCGTGCCGTCCCACATGCGGCAAAATCACTGTGGCCAGAAATCTAACTCATCGAGCGTGAGGCTTCAGAGCCAGTTTCCCCAAATCCTGCAGGCCTTGAACTTCGTGCCCTGATCGTGAAGCTCGAAGAATATACTCCAAATCCGCACAACCGAAGGGTCCAACAACCTGCTTGCCTGGGAGATACATGACCACGTCGTGTGCTGTGCGAAGTTTAAAGGAGCCCACAACCAATTTGCAGCATTTCAGCGGTTTAGGCCTTCGACTTCAGTGGTCTGAACCAGAGCGCACCCAGAACCCGCTTATTTCAGCACCTGTGGCCCCAAAGAGGCTCCAGGGTCTAAGGTGTAGGAAGGTTTAGGGTTCTTCGTCGAAGGTTTCCTTGCTGTTGTGGGACCGACTGAAACCCGGCACATCTGTAGTCCCCGGTCCCCAGTGCTAACACCCTACAAGTCACGTGAAGGCTTTGCCCATTCACATACGATGTAAGAATCTACTGTACTTGTAAGAACGTAAGCACACAACAAGCCGCAGACGCATAAAGCCGTTCGCGCACCCTGTGGACCCCATGAGTCTTAAGACATGACCGTGGAAGCTGATCAAGCTTGCAACATCTTTGCAAGCCTCACTCGAGGGTAAGTTGGCCACGTCAGATTGGAAAATTCTTTGCATGCCCGAGTCTTCAGCGCATAGAACTTGCAACTCCGGGCCGTTTAACTGATCGAGTCCATCGGCAATCGACCATGACATGTTCCATCAAAACTGTCGGTATGATTGCGGACGCAATGTCGAGACAGTTCAGGCAATATCGCTGTTCGGATGGCTGCTTTAGCAGCGAAAGTACGAGCAGCCAGGTGATGCTGGTGCGGTTCGCGGGTCCGGAGCTGTGCAGTACCCCTCTGGGCTTTCTCCGATTTCGAAGTCCATGACAGTGGCTTCAGTCTGCTTTTGCACGGCAATGGCGAAGGCAAGGGACTGGGCCGTTACTCTGCGGTTGTTGGCCTCTCGCAACGGTGCGTCGTGATGGAGATGGAAGCTGAATGACAAGGCACAATTGCAAGTAAAATCTGGGCCTGCCCTTGAACCGAGCCCGTTCCGCCTGCCAGATGTCAGAGCTGACTGGGCCTTGGGCCTCCCTGCGAGCAGTGAGGCCTCTCGCAGGTAGGACTTGAGCTGTAGGACCTGGTTACACTCCAAACCACTCCTTGCGCGTAAGTGCCGCATCGGGCAGAAACCCGGGCCTCTTCTTGGAGAGACTCGATCTTCTCGCGGTACATCCGATCCTGCTCACGAGACGGGGAAATGTTAAAATTACTTAAGCTGCTACGTTGAGAGGCATCCTGCTGCTCCCGCTGAGTAACCTCATGCTGGCGCTTGGCAGCGCTCTGAAGGTCCCGGTAAAGGCAGCTGAGGCTTCTGCAAGAACCATGTGGAACATGACCAGCAGCCTCAGCTCATGTTAACGAAAGCCCATGCATGACGAGGAAAGGAGGCAATCGAAGAATGGCTGCCAGAAACTGTGCAATGGCATACAAACCTTGAGGCTATTTCTTGCGATAGTCGCAGCTTAAGCCTGGAGTGCCTGCGCAAGCTGCTACATGCTTTCAGTTGACACGCGCGTTTCAGAAACATCTTGTGTCTTTCGGAGTGGTGAAGCTCAGTTTCGGATCCTGTGCAGGCACACCATGCAACTTTCTTGCGGAGATGGACCGTCTTTACAGGCCGAGTCCTTCTGCAGGCAGCGACGAATCAACCCGCTGCAATTTGTGCTTTCCGCTCTGCGACAAAACCCTTCTCTGCTTCTTTGATGCCACACTCTTGGCATGCTTTAACGAGGTGTTTCTGAATTCACATCGTTCTCACTCTGTGTGACTGAACAGCAGAACCATGTAGAAACGCTTCAACGAACCCCAATGCCAGTGCCAGAAGCGGCCGGTTTGTGGACTTTCTTCCTGGTCGTTGGTGCAATTATACCTGATGCCCACACAAGTGTATAGCTTCATCACAAAGAGCCACCATAAAGAATGATCACCTCACCGGACCAAAGAAGCCAACGAGGAACAAAATTTGGAGAGAGCGAACCCAAAGACAAGGCATCTTAATACATACAGGTTGCTCTGAAGGTTACTTCAAGGATACTGCGTCAGACAGGCGAAACTGAGTGGAGCACACGGCTCCAGCCCCTGCCCCAGCCACCTGCATCCAACTGAGTACTCTGAAAGGGCTGAATCTTGCGCTTCAAAGTAAACATATTCCTTAAGGCCTTAAGGGGTACGGTGCTTGGCTCTTCTGGACATTCGCTTTTGGCCGGCGGACGGCCTTGGCTCCAGACGTAGCTGGCGGGGCGGCCTCAGAGCAAATAAAAACCAGATCGGAGCCCCGTCGTGAGAGGCTTTCCGAGCCCCGCGGCCGGGGAAGCCGAGGGCTCAGAGCTCAAGGCTCGGCAGGCTCGGCACGATGGCAGACCTCCAGCAGAGCGCTCTTCGAAGGCTCAGATCGGAGCTCCGGAGCTCCGGAGCTCTGCCTCGCAGTGCTCTCTTCCAGGCCAAGGCCATGGCGGCCATGGCTATCGGTGTTCTTGGGACTCGAAGACGGTGCGAATTACACATAATCCCTCAAAGGCATCATGAGTGCTGCAGCTCAACTTGGGAAGCATGCGGCTGTTTGTCATGTTCTCACGGTTTGGTCGGCTGTCAAGGCGGCAGGCCCCCATGAAGGACGTTCAAGATGCATGCTCCGTCGCCCACATTGGCCGAGCTGGGATCAAGCTCGGGATGCGAGATTTTCTCCGACATGCACATGACATGCAAGCGTCAAGCATTTCGAATTCAAGATCGAGGCGATGTCGGACGATCTACGCCTCACATGGCAGAATGAAAAGGATTCACACATCCTCCTCACTGCCCCAGGCATCGCTGCCACTGGCCTCTTCGTTAATGGATTCCGGCACAGACATGCTCCCATCAAACGAAGCATCTGCGTATTCGTCGTCCTCCTTCTCGGATTTGGCCTCCTTCGCCTTCGGCGATGGGACCAACACAGGACCTGCTGGGCCCGGGCTCGGGCCAGGTTTAGAACTCATCAACGAATCCAATGCGTCGAGCTTCTTTGCCTCAACTTTGGGCATCAGGGCATCCAACGCATCCGGTGCCGATTCGAGTGGAGCCGCCGGGGCTTGCTCTTTGGGCTGCCCTGACGTCTCTGACTTCTCGCCACTTTTTGGAGGCTCCTCCGCCTCCTCGGCAGCCTCCTCGATGGTGCCGACGGTGCCTGCAACTCCCAAACCTGCCAAGCCTCGCTTGGCGACAGGTCTCACGACCTCGACGAAATCGCACTTCTCGTCCAATTCTGTGGAGAGCTCCACGCTGTAGTCCATGCCAATGCTCATCTCATTGCAAGAGGCACTGACCTGGCTCGAGCTGGCGTCCAAAGCACCAGAGCCGTTCATGGGAGAGTCCGCAGATGCCGATGCTGAACCAGCAGCCTCCATCAAACAAACAACACTTTGCAAGTTGCATTTGTGCTTTCCAAGCCCTTGGGGTCCGGGCTGGTGACTTGGTGTTCCTCGCTTTGCCTTCATGGAAGCAGGCATGACGCGTGAGACTTGCCCGGGCCGGGCCAGGCGGCCGGCCTACCGTGCTGCCCTTGGAAGTCGGGGTTGGCTCTCCAAGTTCTGTCTCCTGCGGGGCATTTGCATCAACTTTCGAAGGATCATGTGCCGCTCTGTGGAAGAGAGGCAAAAAAGCCGCATCATCACGACTGTCTGATAGGTGGACAGGACAGCAGCCTCAGGTTCGTCAAACTTCTTGACATCTCGCACGCCTTTACTTTTGGTCTGCAGCCTCGGCAGATTGATAAACCAGCCCAGGAAGCTGTGCATGAATTCCAGGGGGCTGTCTCCGAATCACGAGATGCTGTTATCCCGCTGGCTTGGGAGTCGTGGGGCAAGTTGCAAACATCTTGCCAAGCCTCTACGACTTCTTGATGCCGCCTTGTGATGTTAGTTGCACTTCTTGCAGCGGTGCATTGGTGATCTGCGGTTCTGCCCTTGAATTGTCTGCCATCGCCGAATTGCAGTTCAATTTGTGGGGTGGCCTTGCACAAGGAGCAAAACAGGTCAGCATTATGGTCTGTGCATGACAGGCCTGTGGGTCTGAGTGAGTTTGTATGTACCTGCCAACAGCTGTCATCCCGACAGCATCGTTCATAGCCTGCAACTTGGACGGTTTTGGAGGTGTCTTCGCAGGAATTGTGCATGTTCAACAAAGCTTAGCCAGATTCACGAAGCGTTGCTGCTTGCAAGTTGCGTCTGCGGGTGGGTTGAGTATCGCGGCTTTCGAGCATGTTCTCACGCGGTGTCGAGACAAGACTGCAGCGAAACAGCTCGCACAAGCATTGTCTATCAGGCCGTTCTTGAAGGTGATCCCGCTGCATCCGCAAATCACAAACATTGTGCCCTCGCGCATCTCACAGTTCCAGATGCTCGTGTTGCGCTGCGTTGATGAGTCTTTACATATTTTCACACGTCGCTGCAATGAGCTGTACAGGGTAGTCTGCGGGTGGGTCTCCCCAACTATGGCTGCTGTCGGATGCAGGAGTGGGATGACGCATAGTGCTTCTCATGCCGAGCTTTCTTTGCAGCCACTTGCAGTTTCCCTGAAGAGTGCTCCTGAAAGAAAGCTGGGAAGGTGGCTACTTAGCAGACGCGTCTTGAGCATCTCAGCTTTTTCTGCTGTGCGTATGGGATGTGAAGAAATTGCGAGGATTTGCCTTGGTGCTTTCGGCAGGGCCTACAATTATCTACTCTCATCCCAGTCCGGTCCCGACACCAGGGCACCTCTGGCTGGCTTCGCGGCAGGACGAATGAGGGAAATACTCAAGTCTTGCGGCAATATACCTTGCAGGGAATCCGATGGCTCTCTCGTTGGAGGCATTTTTCCTTTGTGAGTGGTCGAATCGACAATTCTTCATCTGGTTCCCGGTTTTCCTTCTTGGGTTCACGGCCACTGCATGCTTCGGTCAGCTGTCCCCGTCCTCTGCAACGGTTGGGAGGGACTTCTCCTCCTCCGTCTTCAGTGGAGCAGGTCTCGGCCGACCTGGATCGTGAATACAAGCTCCCAGCTCCAGAGATAAAAACACTCAGTCTGCCACCTCCAGGACCGTCTGAAGTCGCAGCTCCACGGCCTTAGAGGAGCCGCTCCAGCATCCGCTAACGGGGCTCCGAACAGAATGCGGGACGTGCTGTCGTGGCAGACTGGGACGTGGCACCACTCGAATCTCCGATGCTGTCCTTCCGTCCAATACACTTAAGCAAGCGTTGCTTCCGCACGCCGGGTTGCAAATGCCGTCTTCCCTTCTTTTGCCAGTCGCGCAGCATGCCGACCGTCGGGATTGAATTCAGCCTCTCACTTCGTGCATGTTCAAGCTATCTTCAGACCCACAGCATTGTTAGAGTACTAGAGAAACCCCCCTATTGCGGGCCACACCGTCTCGAGCTTTCATTGCTGGTGCTCTGGCTCCTGGGTCGGCAAAAACGAGAGAATCTGAGGCCGCTCGTGACGCTCTTGGGTTCTTTCAGTCTCTGGCGCTGTCGTCCTCGAAATCATCCTCGTACACCTGCAGACAGGCGGTTGAATATTGCCGAGGCCCAAAAACCACAACTTGGGCCCAGGCTTCACTGCGAGGACTGCCACATGCCTCCCGGCAGGGGACTCTGTTCGCCTCTAGCTGCGGCTCTGGGTTTTGCTCCTGGCCTCTGGTACCGAATTCAATGTGGCCCCGACTGCCTCACCATGAGAGACTATGCAAAGGACGTAACTATCTTCGCCGTCTACCCTTCGGCCTCCAACCCATCTGTTGCGCACCTGGAATATTCCTGCACGACTTTGCTTGGGCTTCGTCTTCAGAACCTGCAAGGACATCCCGGCCTGCGAAAGGCCGTCTGGGAGAGAAGTTTCCTCAGCCACCAGGCAGCCTCTCCTGTGACGATATAGGATCACCAGCTCCTCCAAACCAAGATCCACCTCCTCTGCAAGGACGAGCTCCACACCTTTGCCACAGGGCCTCCAGCATCCAAATGCCTGCCTCTCGGGCCCCAAGTTTGGTTGTTCCGGTTCCGGTGACTTGAGTCTCGCTTCCTCACCAGAGCGCCTGTACACCTTGGCACGGAATGTTGAGTCCTGCTCCAGGACGAGGGACGACACCACTTCTGCATCCTCAGCGAGGATTACCTCCACATGCTCCCAGCCGGAGGCAGCAACTGGCGCAGAGCCCGCACGGGCGGTCACTCTGCGCACTGGCTCGACTGAGCGGCGAGTGGCTTCTCCAACCGCATGGCCCATTGGGCGGGGGGGGGGGGTCGCGAACAAGCCTCTCCAGATCTCTCTCCAGGGAGTCTCTCTAGTCCATAGTCCACCAATAGTCCACGAGTCCACCCTTCAGCTAAAGGCACACTTGCAGGTTCTAATCAGAAAGACCTGTTCATGATGACGACATGAAGACAGAGGCTGCGCTTCAGGAAAGTGCCTTGGGCGTGCCAGACTCCACCAGCACCCTGTGACCTTGCCTTGTTTTTTGCAGCCTGCACAGCTCGCACTCGAAAAAGTCGCGGATCAGGTCATGCGATGGCCTGTTCGCCATCACATTCCAGACACGCGGGCCTAAGACGCCCAAACTCTTGCTTGGGGCTAGGTGATACCATGACACACCATGGCCCTCTTACAGTGCCGAAAGAAAACGACAGGGCTCCCACAAATGGTGGATTATGTCTTATAGTGTCCTATGATGTCTTCGGCGTAGCCGGGTAGATCAGATTGGACAGCACTCTTGTGTCTCATAAAGCCATGATGCAGCGCGAAGTCGCGTGATCTCACGATCCGGGATTATACACTCTTCGATGTAAACAATTGTAACCGGAGCACTTTGGCGGGCAACTCAGGAGCTCTGCGGAGGACACAAGCCGTCTGCTGCCTCGGCCAAGGCGCCCCCCGGCACGAATTCAGCGCTTGCCTGCCTGGTCTTGGGTCTCGGGGCGCTGCTCTTTTTCCACACATGCCGCAGAAGGAGTGTTCAGCCGACATAGGGGTGCCTGGTTTCCGCTTGTCAAGCACGACATGCAAGGCAACAAAAGTCGTCGCTGCGGGCAACGAACTCAGGCGCGCTCCGCAATACGCGCAGAACCTGCGAACTCCCGAGCTTGCCTTACAGAGCAGCCACGCTGAAGGGTCGAAGCACCGTGAGTCCCGGTTCAGCCTGCGAACGCTCGATGCTCTGGTTCATCTCGTTCCTCGGCGGCTTCTGAGACCTCTTCTCACAGTCCCATGGCCTCTCTCTCGTAGAGAAACGACCCCTAATCACCGTCTTCCTGCCTTGTCTCATGCGAGGTCCATCCGGTGTCCTCCTGACTGACAACCTTTGCCGCGGAACCTGTCAAGAAACTGCGTAGCCGTAGCTCCAGATCGGAACACCACGGACCGGGCCTTCCACGTTGTGGATGTGCTCCGGCAGGGGACGAAAGAAGAGTGCCCGGCCGCACTGTAGCGGACGCCTGGCATGTGTGAGCATGATACCTCTGTACACTGGACAAGAAACTCTCGATGGACAAACCAGCACTTTACCTTAATGGACGTTGCCTGCTGCTGCGACTGAGCCGCATGTTAGCATAATGCTCAGCCTCGTTTTTTCATGTCGACTCTAAACCCCTGAGCCCCGGCGCAAGGCAGCTACATCTTTCAAGCGACTGAGCCCGGGTCGTTTCGTTCGAAGCCCTGCAAGTCTGCCGGCCTCGGATACAGCAGTTGACGAAAGCCTCGCCCGGGCGGCTCCACCAGAGCCCTCAACATGATGGCTGCCGGAGTATCCGGAGCTGACAGCCGCAGCCTTGGATGGCTCTTCCCACAAGTCCGTGGAAGAACATTCGGAACTGTGCCCCTCCCGTACAACATCGTACAACAAAAGCCACTAGAACATTCTGTCCGAATTTTGCCTGTGGCCAACTGCTCCCGTGATTCTCCACTCTTGGGCCCGAACGGCCGGCCATGCAGTCGCATGTAGAACTCTTGGGCGGCCTGGAAAACAAAACAGCTTTTCTGATAGCTTCGAAGAGCATCTGCAGTCATCCTCACAGGACTTTTCTGCTTAGCTATGCTGGCCGATGAATGCCCGGGATAACGATTTTGAATGCTCGTCGGTAGCGATCTCGTTGCATCCACTCAATCGCCCTTTCGGGCTACCCTTGCTGGCCGCCCTGCTCGTGACAGCTTCTGGGCATACACATTTGATAAATGCGGTGGGCCTCTCCAAACCCTCCCCGGCTCCAAGGTTCCAGGGTGCCGGGTAATTAGAAACGAGAAAAGCGACAGTAGGCCTCCACCGCCCCCATCGCAACCGGTCAGCAAAAACAACATGTCTCTTAACAGGGAAACATAGGGAAACGCTCCAGGGCGGGACAGGGTGCAACTGAGTGCAGATCCAACTTCGGCGAGCAAGTATACAGCCTACATGCCTTTACGCCCTTTCAAGAGTAAATGCACAGGTGCGGCCAAACAGTAATCAGAGGATCAAGAACGAGGTAGCCGAAGAAGGGAAAGGGAAATTGCACAGCTGTTCTAATACCCATCACCCTTCAAAAAACGAAGTCACTGTTCGTGAAAAGATGTATCGCGCAAACCTCCGGCCTCCCACGCCATGAAGTTGATGAATGCGAAGCCACGATTTCCTCTGCCTGCAAAGGGTGCAGAAACCGGAACAGAGTCGCTGCAAACCGTGCTTGTTCAGCACACTCCCCGGACCGTGCGGCTGCATCGGAAGGTAGAAGAAGTCGAATTTGCCTGCATCCATAGGCTGATGACTATGGCAAACCGAATCTCAGTCCGAGCTTCTGGCCCAAGAAGCCCATGTCATTAATTTCCCCTCGGCTTTGGCAGTAGATGACGTGCTACCCTATGCCGCACGAGGCGACTTCACATCTGCATAGTGCTACACATATTAGAGGTCACACCAAACTGCCGCAGAACATGCAAATGCACACATTTGTCCGAGATGCTCATCAGCTTTTGCTGTGTGTACTTGCTCGGCACGTTTCGTATCTGGCATGTACTTGCAGAGGAGCTGCAATGACGGCATGCGAAAGGACGAGTCGGGTGCACCATGGCTGTTGTCAGCCCGCTTAAACCATTTCCAGCCAATGCAACCTTCGAGCTTTCACACCGTGGCGAAGCTCAAGAATGAAGCCATACCGAGCCTCTCTGGCGCGAAGGATCTGCAAGCAGGCAATGCTCCAATCAACACATTGAAGGCACAGAACCGTCCACCCCGTCGCTCACAGAGGTGTGTCCAAAGTGTGCCATGTTGAGCTAGGAGGTTGCACGTGTGGGCAGAGGGATGATGCTCCATGCGATTTGCCCATTGTGATAACTTCACCGTTGATCCAACTGGTTTGATGGAACAGAAACGAAACGACTACGGGCGACTCGGAGTTGCCTTTTTGCAAGCCACACTGCGATGGTCTTGTGTAGGTACGATCTCGGAGCTCGACAAGAAACTTAATCCCAGCGATGAGTTGAAGTGCTGCGAAGAAGCATTTCGGTCGATTCGGGCAGTTGTGGCAGGAGCAACGAGCTTCTGTACTCTTGAAAACTGAAGTAGACTGAAGTGGTGGCGAAAGTGACGTCGGCCCTGGCCTCCGGATCAACGGGCTTTTTGGCCTCGACCTGCGACTCCACGTCCTGGGAAAGGCTCGGAGCCTTCAGACATCCGCAACTATTGAAGGACTGTGCCACAAAGTCCGCGAGACAGCTCTGCAAGCGTGCGCGCGCGCATGTTTACATCTCCTCTACAGTACAATACTCTGTGTGCACAGTTACAAGCACTATAATGTATGCCTGGATATACAGTGTTAATGTATATATGTATAACATCATGTATATGTCTTCATGTCAGGTTGCCTCGTGTGCCAATGCACTCCAATCGTAGGTGCCGTAAGCATAGGCACCTGGCAGACAGAAATCTTCTTCAATCGGGAGGCACATTGGCATCCCGTTCCCAGTATCTCGCCTGAATAGGATTCGCCCAAGGCGTCGGGAGCAAAATGTCCGAAGACCTCGCAGCACTGAAAAAACGGAGTGTACCGTGATAGAAGACTGCGGAGGCAAGCCTCTGCAGCAGAGCCTGGCAAGTATTTGCAATCAATTCACAGTCATACACCCCACTCCTGCACATCCTGTGCCTGGGCAGGCTGTAGGATGGCTGTATGGGTGCGCTGCACCCACCGCATGAGGATCCTACGCATACAAGGCACCCTGGAAAATGTCTGACTCCCTGACACACGCTTTTCACGAGCCTCTGGCCAGAGCAACATACCTGTCCAGGTTGCCCTATCAGCAACAGACGTTCTCTGGTTTGTAGAAGGAGTGAGATAGTGGGAATGGTAAGGCCCTATAACATGCCAGCAGACGGCCAGCGAAGATCATCCGAAAACGTGCTAAAGCTCTCTGCGGCTTTTTTGAATGCAGCTCAGAATAAAACCATCCAGAAAACAAAAATCAGGGGATCAGGCGAGGAAACTCCGGGCACGTTGACATGAGATCAAGTTCAGCATCAAAGCTGCGGAGGTGCAGTAACACTAGAGTCACAAGAGCCTTCGGCAGGTCCGACAGTGCAAGCGACCGCATGCCATGCTCTTCCCAGACAGCGTCGAGGAATTGAAACTAAAATTCATCCGACAGCACCGGGGGGGAGAGGCAGAGAGGGAGAGAGAGTGCAGAAACATAAAGAAACAAGAAGACTGAGAGGTTTGTGCGACCTTGCCTTGGTATGAGAAATCGTCGTTCGAACCGCTTGAGACGAAACGAGCCTGCACCAATCAGACTGAGGATCAGACACGTGCTAAACAGGGACGCTTCGTCGTTTCGGCTTCTCTCAGAGACATCGAATGCTGCGCCTCCGGCGTCATTTGACTGCAAGGGCCCGATCCCTGGGCAGAGCCTGCGGCAGAACCTGCACGGGCGGAGGCAAGTACTGCACCGCGCATAAAGTGACGGCATGGGCCTGTGTAGGTCTCGACGGAGCTGTGGCCATCCCAACTTCTGTCACTTCCTGCACTCTCCCCTTCTCTAAGACCCGTCAACCAACGAAGGCGAAGACCATCAGGCTCACGGCACCTTGTTTTGGATGTGCTCTCCGAAGGAATGATGGCGATCCAGTCTCCATTGAAGCCTCAAGGACCAGCGGCTGCAGTTCCGAGCTCCGAGGCTTCACGCTCGGGCAGCTGCAAGCATGGGCGGCGCACGGGACCTCGGACTGTCAGACTCCGAGTCATTTTCTGCAACCTGACTCCTGACCCTCCCAAGCCTAAGATGGAGACTTTGCGCCAGTTGCAGCGCTGTCTGTTAACCAGCGTCGGGGATCTGGTTGGATGACCCAGGGATCCTCGCGTGAGATTCATGCGAGATCCCACGGCGCGATCTTGGGATTCGTATGGCTTGCTGGCCTCATCGTCCCTCTCTGTCTCTTCGAAAAACTCGAGGAAGGTATTCTTGATGCACGCCTCGCGAGCTGCGATGCCGTCGATTCTTCGTGCAATCTACACACCCATTCAGGCCAGCGATGATACGGCGCATCACGGCGCTGCTTGAGCGAGCAGGCAGCAAACTTGCAGCGCCTGTTGGTGGCGGAAGACGTCATCCTGCCACCGAGACGAGGTCTACTACGATGTCCAGCGCTCTCTTCGCTTCGCTTCGAGGCTTCACAGCTCCACGCCTCGGCTTCTCTCATTGCCCAAGCCATGCATCAACGGCTCGATCAGCGCAACCGCGGAGAGCCCAACTCGACGAAAAGACTAAGCTGCTGCAAGTAAACAGGAAATCTGTTAAGTGGCTACCTGAATGGGGACCCATGCGAGGGATGTGTGATTGCTGATGGTAAACAGTCCCTTGAGCCAGCGAAACGCGGATCGCAAATGTTTCGGTATTCACTTCCAAGGACCCGATGACAAGCATCTCTCTCCTTCGCAGGACCTGGCATCTCCGCCAAGCCTGAAGCAGCTTCATGCGGCAAGCATGACACAGCAGAACTCCGGTTCCAAAGCAAAGGGACCTGCAAGTTGACCGGGAACCTCAAAGGCAAGGCTGGGCGGACCGTAAAGCAAGATTGATGAGGCTCGCCCAGGGGTGGAAACTTTTTTGGGGCCCTTTTATTTTTTTCTTTTGGGCCCTTTCCTTTTTTTTGGTTGGTGCTTTCCTTGGGCTTCTAGGGAAAACCCTCTTTTTTCGGTTTTCCTACTGAAAAAACTATTTTCCTTGCCTCTATATATATATATATATATATACACTGTATATAAATATATGCTACCCCCCCCCGACCTACCTCGAAGCCTTCTGTGACCTTACCCTGCACACATCAAAACTCCAATATACATGTTAAGTATTGCCTAGCACTCCTTTATCTACAACAGCTTACAAAGACATAAACCCGTTAAAACCAGAATAATCATGTTAAGTATTGCCTAACACCCCTTTTTTACAACGATCTATAGCGATATAAACCCATTAAAACCAAAATAATCATGTTAAGTATTGTCCAACACCTCTTCACTACAACTACATAAACCCCACGACACCAGTTAAAACCAGAATAATCATGTTAAGTATTGCCTAACACCCCTTGTCTACAACGATCTATAGCGATATAAACCCATTAAAACCAAAATAATCATGTTAAGTATTGTCCAACACCTCTTCACTACAACTACATAAACCCCACAACACCAGTTAAAACCAGAATAATCATGTTAAGTATTGCCTAACACCCGTTCTCTACAACGACATAAACCCTGCAACATTAGAATAATCATGCTAAGTATTGCCTAAGCCTTCTTGGCTACAAAGAAATAAAACCCGTAACTCCGGATAGTCGTACTAAGTATCTCCAAACGTCTAGACTTAAAACGAAAAGAAAACTGAAATATGTCTGTGTTGCGACCAGCCAAGGCACCTGGAATGGGAGGGAGCTTGTGTTATACATACTACATACTGCAAGGATGACACAAATCAATTAGGGAAACACCTGCGCATACCGCTTTTCCTCCTAACAACATCGTCACGCGTGAAACATCCTTCAGTGCTTTGTCAGCACTAGACGTACTTCGTCATGCTCTGCATGATACGGACACATCTTCCATATCTCGTTGGGGCTATAAACATCCAAAGTAGCAGGACTGCCACTTTGGCACTCATTGCATTCGCCTTTACACGTCCGATTCCACCCAGTCTTGCTTTCCAAGTGTTCCACCTGGATAACTGCTTTGGGATCTAGATATGTATGGAAAAGCATGGCAAGTATTGTGGTTGCCGCGACGCTCCTGTGCTTGCCTGCTCTACATTTACAAAGCACGTCGATTTCACGTCGTGACCAGGCCAAGGTAATGACCCGTGCCATCAGGCAGCGAAATTTACTTAGCGACAGTAAACGATTCACTATTCGTGGGCTCCAGCCTATGTGAGACAACGTAGTCGGGTCCTTTCCTGGATCGGCAAATTTTTTCAGATCCAGGATGACTACAGCTGCCGAAGCAGAAAGATTTCTACTCTCATTCCCGCTATACAGTTGAACTACCATCAAAGGCGGAAAGGCTGGTTCCTTCACGCTGTGACTTCCTGAGGTAGAAGGCGGAAAGGCTGGTTCCTCCACTCTGGGACTTCTTGAAGTAGAAGGCGGAAAGGCTGGTTCCTTCACTCTGGGACTTCTTGTGCGCTCACGTTCTGAGGTAGAAGGCGGAAAAGCTGGTTCCTTCACTTTGGGACTTATAGCTGAGGTAGTACAAGCAGGAGAGGTCAATGGATGATCTTGCTTCCCAGGATCATCTTCAGCCCGACGTACTGGAAGTGCTTTAGCGGGTACTGCGGCTTTGTGTTGTAGGTTAAGATCCGGCGGTAGAACATGCTTCCCAGGATCATCTTCAGCCCGACGTACTGGAAGTGCTTTAGCGGGTACTGCGGCTTTGTGTTGTAGGTTAAGATCCGGCGGTAGAACTGCAGCAGTACTTGGAACACTCCCTCTTCGCGGTGGTGGTACTACAACTCCGTGTCTTCGAGCAACTTTCTCTGGCGGTGGTACTATGACACCTCGTAAAGGTGTCGCCGTTCTCTGCAAGCCTTGTGCTTTTGCTGGTGGTGGTGGTGGTGGTGGTGGTAGTGGTAGCGGGGGCGTGGGTCGTGGTGGTGGCTGTAGTGTCGCTGGCGTGGGTGGCAGCGGCGGTGGTGGTGGTGGTGTTGGTGGTGGTAGCGGGGGCGTGGGTGGTGGTGTCGGCTCTCCTAAAGGTTGAGGACCAAGTAGCTGTACTAGAGTTTCACTCCGAAAGCGTCCCACAGGAAGAGGTTTCACACGAGGAGGGTGGCGCAGTGTTGACAACGCCATTGCGGACACAACTTACAAAACTTCAGGCTCCTACATACCGGCTGTTGAAACAGGAAGAGTTCTCAAAACATAAGCTCCTCCTACAAACTGCAAAGTGTGTAGTTTAGGGTTTAGGGTTTAGGGACGGTATGCGCAGGTGTTTGAGCCGAACTTGCAGGCAAGTGGAAGTCTGCCGCTCATGATGCCGATGACGATGCGGGAGCACACCCTTTGCACCTGCGCGGTACTCGTGGCGTTTATGGTTTCGGATTTGAGTATCATCTCTATGCGATTATGTACACCCCCCTGGGTTATGTGTATACATGCCTTTCTGTGCATATGCATGTTGCTGTATCATATAACAATGTGGAATACAACTTAACAGTGTGATGTATGTTCATATTGCATGTATGTATATGCTGATTGTATTATCATAAGGTAGACGGAAACTGAATATGACGATATGATCACTATTTCATATATACGATATGTACAAGATCACTTGATTTTGATTAGCTGCAGCTTGGGTCATCACACATTTGTTGCCATGCGGCCAAACTGTCAAGTACAGCAATCCGCTCGCTAATCTTCACTGCAGGACTGGCCATGTGGCACATAAAAGAGCGAGCCGCTATATTTAGTGAATATTTATATGGTTTCCAGCGACCTGGCTGCATTAAAACGCGCATTAAAAAATTAAATGTTAATGCAGCCCAGCCCGTTCCATTTAAGTTAGCATACCCATATGATTTATGTTAGCAATATATTTATCTGCATCTTTATCTTTTGTATGTTTCAGTTTTCGCGCATACTGTCATAAAATGACAATATAAGAAAATCAAATACGATGATTTGTTCTCTGTAGCATACGAATATACGATATGTTTAGCTATATCATCTTATTTAGTTTCTCTCACATTATCACAATATGATAATGTGAGATGAAACTAAATACGATGTTTACAATATGTTTAGCTATATCATCTTATTTAGTTTCTCTCACATTATCACAACATGATAATGTGAGAGGAAATAAACACGATGTGATATGGGTTGATGTAATGACTGCCTCCATAGCGTGCAGACGTAGGAACTCTTTTCCATCGCATCCTCGTGTCCGTACACACATTCGTCAGAGCGAATGTGCCGCGCAGATGTCGCTAAGATATCTGCCCCCGACATGCTCGCAAGGACAGGACAGGAGCTGGAAGTACAAGACCACTTGATTTTGATTAACTGCAGCTTGGGTCATTACACATCTGTTGCCATGCGATCAAACTGTCAAGCACAGCAATCCGCTCGCAAATCTTCACTGCAGGACTGGCCATGTGGCACATAAAAGAGCAAGCCGATATATTTAGTGAATATTTATATGGTTACCAGCGACCTGGCTGCATTAAAACCTGCATTAAAGAAATAAATTTTAATGCACCCAGGCCCGTGGAACCAAGAACCAAGAACCAAGATTCCCAGGAGTCTTGAATCCTGAATCTTGGTTCCACGGGCATCGGCCGGGTTGCATTAAAATTTGCATTAAAAAATTGAATTTTAATGCACCCAGCCCCGTGGAACCAAGAACCAAAAACCAAGATTCCCAGGAGTCTTGAATCCTGAATCTTGGTTCCACGGGCCTGGGTGCATTAAAATTTAATTTTTTAATGCAGATTTAATGCAGCCCGACCAGTGCCCACGGAACCAAGATCCAAGAATCAAGACTCCTGGACATCTTGGTTCTTGGTTCTTGGTTCCACGGGCCAGGGTGCATTAAAATTTAATTTTTTAATGCAGGTTTTAATGCAGTCCGGCCGGTGCCCGTGGAACCAAGATTCAGGATTCAAGACTCCTGGGAATCTTGGTTCTTGGTTCTTGGTTCCACGGGCCGGGTTGCATTAAAATTTATTTTTTTAATGCAGGTTTTAATGCAGCCCGGCCGGTGCCCGTGGAACCAAGATTCAGGATTCAAGACTCCTGGGAATCTTGGTTGTTGGTTCTTGGTTCCACGGGCCGGGTTGCATTAAAATTTAATTTTTTAATGCAGGTTTTAATGCAGCCGGGCCTCTGGTATAGTCATGTTCGTATGCACGATTATTCAGAGACCTATTCCATGTTGCATGTGTCTGCGTGTGTGTGTGTGTGTGTGTATGTGTATGTGTGTGCATGGGTAAAGAAGTGTGGTATCATATATGTAGACAGACGGGTTTGGAGGTAGGTCCTGGGGGGGGGGGGGGACCAAATATATATATATATATATATATTTATATATACAGTGTATAACATACCTGTATATATATATATATAAAATATACAATAAAATATACAATATATAATATATATACTATAGATACTGCCATTACCAATATATCTCTATCTAGTATGTAATATATCCTATATATACTATATAATATACTATTATACTATATATACTAAATATACTATATATACTATATAAATACTAATATAATACTATATTCTATGAATATACTATATATACTAATATAACTAGAATACGAATATACTAATAGACTATGTATACTATATATACTATATAGATTATATATACGATATATCCTATATATTACTAAATATACTATATATCCTATATATACTAATTCTACATATATAACCTATATACTAAGATATACTATATATTTACTATATAGACCTATTATACTAATTATACTATATATACTATAATAATAACGATATATACTATAATATACGATTTATACTATATATAACGTATATATACTATATTACTATATATACTATATATACTATATATACTAATATATACAACTAGACTATAGATACTAATATCAGACTATATATCTATAAATACTATTATACTAATATACTATAATACATCTATGCTATATATACTATATATACTATAATAATACTATATATCTATTTACTAGAATCATATTAATATATACTAATATACTATATATATAGTTATTAATATATACTAGATATACACGTGTTCAGTTTTTTGTCCGTCATTTATTATTGTATATATGTATTTTATGTCTATATCTACTGTCTATGCTATATCTATACACTATATATTATATACTAACTATACACTTTATATACTATATAACTATATATATATATATACTCTATATATTATATTATATAATATATAGTATATATAAATCTAATATACTATATATACTAACATATACCACATTAACTATATATAATATTAACTATATAGATATTCCTATTATATATATATATACTATATATATATAATATATAATATATACTACTAATATATATATAGTATATAATATATATATTACTCAATATATATAGAGATATATATAGATAAATATATACTATATATACACATAGATATATACCACTATAAGATATATATATATTATACTACGATATATATATATACTATATATATATATACTATATACTATACATAAATATACTATATATATACTAATATAATATACCTATATATACATATATCTATATATATATATAATATATATATACACTATAACGCTATATATGATATATATATATATTATTATATATATATATATTATATATATTATATAAATATATATATAGTATATATTACGATATATATCTATATATATACTATATACATACTATATATATACTACATATACATAATTTATATTTTATATGTACATAGATACGATATATATTATATATACTATATATATATATATATACTGCGATATATATGCACTATATATTATATATTATATATAGTATATATATATTATATATATTACTATATACTACTATAGATATAATAACATATATAAATTTATAACTGTAATATATACTATATATATATATAGTAATATATATTGATACATATTAATGCTATAATACAGATACTATATTGTTAAATACTTTTATATACTGCGTATATACTACATATACATATATATATATACTATATACTATATTTATATGTATATATACTATATATATATATATATATATATTGTATATATGCTATAAATACTCCGTTTATATACTGTGCATATACTTCATATACTATACATATATATTGTATATACTGTATATACTATATATATATATATATATATACTGCATATACTATATATGTATACTCTATGTATATATATCTATATATAGTGTAAGTATTGTTTACACTACATAATATATATATATATATATAGAATACATACTATATAAACTAGATTTACTATGTATAGTACATATATATATATATATACTGTATATTTAATTTATATACTGACATACTACCGACCTTCCTTTCTTCCTTTCTTCCTTTTTTCTTTCCTTTCTTGCTTCCTTCAATCCCTTGCTTTCCTCCCTTCTTGTTTTGTTTCTTTCTTTTCTTCCTTCGATCCTTTTTCCTTGCTTCCTTTCCTTCCTTCCTTCCTTGTGTCCTTGCCTTCTTGTTTCCTTGCTTCCTTCCTTCCTTCTCTCTCTTCTACCGTCTTATGCGGCGCCAGGCCCGCAGACCTGCACGCCTTGGAGGCCTTAGCCACGCAGGATGGCAGCACGGACCTCAGCCATCACGAAGACTGGGTCCCGCCATCGCCCTTGCTCCTTGTACGCCCACCCCAGGCGAAAAGCCAGGGGGCCAGAGGGCGGACGCCACCCACGACGCAAACCAGAAAAGTGCCCGCACTGCCATGCCACATGGCCCCATGTGCCAGAAGATCTCACATACCCTGGCTCTGCAGACCATCTGCGCCCGTATTTTCTTCGTGGTTTTGCAATATTTTTTGTGTTGTGTTACTTTTATCCGGACCCCAAGAGACATATCTTTGACAACACCTCTATGTCATACATCAGCATGTGCGTTCTGTTGCTAAGACGAATAGGGCTGAGCACTTCTCAGCGTTACCAGCGCAGGAACGGACACAGGCATGGGCAGGAGATGAAAACTGGCGTCGACTGTTTTCGGTGCTGCCTATCTCGCAACACAAAGTTTTTGTAGTTCAGCGCTGAGCGATTGGAAAGATCCAGTTCCGTGCATTGCTGCTGTATGCTGCTGGCCAACAGATAGAAACTATACTAGTAGCAGGTACGAGAGAAAACGTGAGAATTGTCCAGACGACAGCGTTCCAAGCGGGCCCTCTGGCAGAAAACAAGCGTTCCTGGAGCCCAAGCCTTGCACGGACTGTCAGACCCTTGATTTCTGAAATTTTGAAAGAGCAGTGTCAAAGAGAAGTCACCGGCCAAGGCCTGCAAAAATGCAGAACAAAAGACGAGAAGGGGACATGCGCGAACACGACGGTTAAGGAAACAGTGCGGTGCAAGCACGCCTGCACGCAAAGAGATATTTCAACGGCGATTGGCGGCTCGCAGATCTTTATCCGAAATAACTCATCACTGCAACGGATGTGGATTTCTTAGAATCCGAATCCTTCGGCTTCTTTGCCGGCAGCTTGGCGGCTGGGACGATGGCGCTGGCAGCGGAAAGGCACTGCTTGACAGATTTTCCTAGCTGCTCAGCATCGTCACTTGACAAAAGGAACTTGTAAGTTTGAAAGATTTCCAAGTCTCCCAGCGAGACAGACTTTGGATCGGCCTGCAACTTCTTCTGGCACTCATGAAACTTCTTCTTCAGCGCCGGAGCAGCGTAGGTGGCATCTGCTCCTTCCCCTTCCCAGACGAAGAAGCCCAAATGATGCATCACCTTCGCGTAGAAGTCGCCGCTCTTGGCCAGGCTGGCTTCTGGACCTGATCCGCGTAGCATGTTCGCCAAAATTTCCTCCACACTTTGAGCCAAGGTTCGCAAGGCGGGCGGGGACATCTTCATCATTTGTGTCTGAGAAAGGTCTTGCACCGCTGCAAGGGACTGCGTCAAACTGCGTCGCCTGCTTTCGTTGGGCAAAGTCTCCAGAAGCTTCTGAGTCACCGTTGCCTTCAGAAGGCCATCTGCAGCTGTGTTGAGGAAAGCCAACTCCAGTTTGAAGGAGGAATCGAGGCTGCAGAGAGCTTGGGAGTTTTTCTCGAGAATCTTTGCCATGTCCTGCAGCGAGTTGACACTTTCGCTCTGCAGCATTTCAACCGCCAGCTTGCGACAAGCAGCTGCGTCTTGCAAGAGTTCTTCCTGGATCCCGATCTTCGGCTCACGTGCTGCTGGTAGCAGCCAGTCCTCGTACGGCAACCTTTGGAGCTGCCCTTGCTGGATCGCCAGACCCTTCAAAGCTGCAGACAATCTCAGATGCACCTCCAAGGAAAAATCCATGACAGTGATCGTGACAGACTGCTTCAAGAAACTGATGGCCACATGTCGCTTCAAGCCCTTCAAAGCCGCGACGCGCTTCAGATCACCTGTGTAGCCCTCACAAGCAACCCTCACGTTGCGGACTTTCTCTGCAGTGACGTTGGCAGTGAGCAAGCCGGCAACGTCCTTCTCAACCCTGTCTTCGAAGATCGCCGAACACACGAGCTGCTCGGCATATCCGAACAAGGCTTGCCCCAGAGAGGACGATGCTGTGAGCCGCGCCACGTGCATAGCAACAGCCTTCCAGTTACCAGCACTATGCTTGACTGCTTGCAGATCTGCTTCCTCCATCAGCAGCCGGGCCAGTGACCAATTGGAGTCCAACCACGTCTGCGGCTTGACACCCGCCTTGCGCAAACTGAGGAACTGTCGGCACAGGCAGGAATCGATGAAGTTGCGACAGCAGCCCAACTCTTCTGCAAAGGTCTTGTCAAGCTCATTGCGCAAAATGCACTTCAAGCACTCACGCATGGCAATATCGGCATTCTCCTTTCCCATCGCTTGCGTGTCCGAGATGGCCTTGAAGAGACCCACGAGCTCTTTCTGGTTGAGGCTTCGGGCGTTCTGCAGATACATCGTCAAAGGCTCGACGGTGCGAGCAGAGTTGTTCCTGAGATAGATGCAGCGAACTCTGGAACACTTAACAACTCGCAGCTGTAGAGCGGGGACAGAAGCTAATAGGCCTGCAGGCAGCTAGACGGGTTTGCAGCGGGCTAGCGAAGGAGCGTGTCAAATATCTACACTTAAATTCGGCACAGCTGCAACATACACGAAATGACAACATAACTGGCCTAGGGGCGTGTTGACTGCGGCCTGCAGAGCGCTGAGCAAAGCGTCCGACACAATCTCGTTACTGTTCTTGACCTTGAGCTCGCCCGGTCCAGAGCCCGCTTCTGCATAGAGGCGTTGAAGCTCTCGCCAATAAGCAGCGCCTAGCCGAGCACCTTTCTTGGTCCTGACATCGCGTGTGTCCTTCTCTATGCGCTCTCGCAACGTCAAGCCATCCACCCTTTTAGACTCCATCTGCGTAGGAGTCATGCCCGGGAAATGGCTCTGTATCTTTCTTTCCACTTCATCATTGGTGTTGCGTCTCTTCAGAACTCTAGAAGCTGCAGCAGGCTCCTGCTGCAATGCTTCCTGGGCCTCCATGAGTGGGGCGTCCTTCTTTGCTGCAGCGGCTTTTGCGCTGGCTTCAGCCTTCAACTTCTTCGTGCTGGCCGCGGCACCAGCAGTCGAACGCTTTTTCGGGGGCATGGCTACGTAGAAGAGGCTACAAAACACTTCGGGCCGGAAACTATGCGGACACTTTCCTGGAACATGTCAGAAGCGCCACAGGTCTCACAAGACCGCAGCTGCACTGCGTCGTGGAGTGCCGCACTTCCACGCAAGCTGTCTGCATCATGCAATGTACAACAAACAACTGCAGCAAATTGTTGCTCTCTAAAAAAGGCCGCTTCCTTGGCACGCGTTCGTCTGTCCTGCTCTGGGGGGCCCTGCCAGCTTCCCAGCACGCCGGGCTTGCTACAAAAGAACGGTCAAGCACTCCCGGCGGCCAGAACTCCCAGAGCTGCGAAGAATGTCTTGATACTGACTGGGGGGCCCTGCCAGCTTCCCAGCACACAGAGTTTCTTGAAGCGAGCATTCGCGGAAACTCAGTGGCCAGAACTCCCAGAAGACAGTTCGTACAAGCAGCCCTTGCGCTCCGAAGCTCTTGGCCCAAAGCAGCCGAAAAACAAAGCTGAATAAGCGACCGCACAAAAAAGAGCGTCTCCAGCATAAAAGATCTTTGTTTCGACAATTCTGTCTTAATCCCTAAAAGAAACTAAACCGGAAAAGTATCGAACGGCAGCCCAAAAGACTTGGCGCTAGTGGCGCCTTATTCAAAAGTACTGCTGCTGTTTGGCCGGAGCTGTTCCAGGGCTCCAAGCTGTTTTTTTATTTTCACCCGCAGTGCCCGGAGAATTTCCGAGTTTTCTGACGAAATCAACTGGAAAGAGGAGCGTGTAAAACGGTTTCTTGAGCCACACTTTGTCGTTCTCAAAACCAATGCGCAAATTACGGTCTGCTTGAGAGAGTCGCGCTAGGAATGCGAGGCATTGCCTCTGACAGCATATCGCGTGAGTCCTGCTTCTGGGGGGCCCTGCCAGCTTCCCAGCACGCCGGGCTTGCTAGGGAAAAAATCGGTCGAGCACTCCCGGCGGCCGGAACTCCCAGAGCATGTTCGTTGTTTTGTAGTTCCTG
The DNA here is from genome assembly GCA_905221615.1 of Symbiodinium sp. CCMP2592. Taxonomy (NCBI): domain Eukaryota; class Dinophyceae; order Suessiales; family Symbiodiniaceae; genus Symbiodinium; species Symbiodinium sp. CCMP2592. The sequence goes on along the minus strand of CAJNDT010000931.1, from coordinate 80,961 downwards.
GGGGGCCCTGCCAGCTTCCCGGCACACCGAGCTTCCTGCAAAAGTTTAGGAAAGGTCGTTGAAGCTCGGTGGCCAGAACTCCCAGGAGCAAGTTCGCACATGGAACTATTACGCTCCTAAACTCTCGGCCCCAAAGGGCTCCCAAAACCAACGCTGCATAAAAATCGGCTCGACGAAGAGCTTCTCCGATAAAATTCAAAAACCTCTTTCAAAAACCCTATCCTAAACCCCAATTAAATTAAACCCGGAAAGAACCGATCGGTAGCCCGAGAGACTTGCCGCAAAGGAACGCCTTATTCAAGAGAACCGTTGCTGTTTGGGCCAAAGCAGTTCAACGGCTGCAAGCTGTTGTTACTTTATCCCACTGTGCCCGGAGGATGTCTGAGTTTTCTGACGAAATCAACTTTAAACAAGAGGAGCGTGTAAAACGTGTCTTGAGCCACACCATGTCATTCTCAGAACCAATACGAGCATCAACTGTCTGCTTGACTGAGTCGTGCAAGGACTGCGAGGCATTGCCTGTAACAGCATATGCGCCCGTCCTGCTTCTGGGGGGCCCTGCCAGCTTCCCAGCACGCCGAGTTTACTATAGGGAAAAACCAATCAAGCAGCAATCTCGGCGGCCGGAACTCCCAGAGTGTTGTTGTTGTTGTTGTAGTTCCTGGGGGGCCCTGCCAGCTTCCCGGCACACCGAGCTTCTGCAGGAGTTTAGGAAAGGTCGTGGAAGCTCGGTGGCCAGAACTCCCAGGACGAGATTTCCCGCTCGAAATCCTGCAGGAACGGGCTTGCTTGGAGCTCGCTGCGCTGTGCATTCGGTGCACAAGATCGCTGCGACCAGACCCTGGTGCGAAGCAGCGACTGTGTGCAGCAGCAGTCATATACGACACACAGACCTGCTGCTACACATTGCCAGCTACACCCGAGGCAAACTGACCAGAACTTCACCTGAGAAGAGTCATGTTTACACCGCACTGCCGAACATGTGACAGAGTGGCTGATGAGATTCCCTGTCTGTTGGGTGCAGCCGACTGAAGGTTGTAGTCCCCACTGCAAGCGTGCCGTGGCCGTGAAATGCACCCCTCAACTGCGCCCATAGCTGCGCCCGTAAACTGCGCCCATAAACTGTTCCCGTAAACTGCGCCCGTAAACTGCGCCCGTAAACTGCGCCCATAAACTGCGCCCATAAACTGCGCCCTGTCAGGCGCCCGAAAACGCCGCCGAAGCAGCGCAAAAACATGACCCCACTACACATCTTCGGCATGGGTTCGCCGAGGCCCACCGCAGAGACCAGCGCCACTAATCTCGCGGGCCAGGGTTTTAATTGGAAACTAATCTATTGATTAAGGGCTCAGGTGGAAGGGAGACCGCAAGGGCAAGCTGTCACAGGTCTGTCGGAGCTCCGTTTTGGTCCACAAAGCAAGCCTGTGCACGGAATGGAACTGCACACTATGAGCTAGGATTTGTAGGAAGGATACATCGAATGGCCTCGCCCCTTCTGTTGGTATCTGGGTTGGCACGTGTCGATGCCAGAAAAGTCTGCCATTCTTCTGTCTCTGAGTATGATTGGAGATCAGAGTCGGAGTAAACATATGTGGGATCGTCTTGATGTCTCCAAATGTCGAAGAAGAACTGCAAGCGGCGGCACCACTCAAGCGCCAGGGCGTGGCATCCTGTCTCCGTGTAGCGTGAAAATGAAAACGACGCCATAGTGTTCAGGCCATACCTCTTGCACCAAGTCCTGGGAGGGCCAGCCGTGGCTTGTGCGATGACCCTGTCACTCTGGTTCACGAAGCGATTGGCCGCAGTCCAATCACCAGATTGGAAGCAAGTAACAAAATGCTGAGCTTGCAGAAGCGGTGGCTCTTGACGCCAACGTGCCCGAGCCTCCTCGAGAGAGGACCAAGCATCTTCAAAAGCAACAGCTTCTTCGGCAGGCTCTTCTGGGCATGCCTCGGTGACATCTATTGTCGAAGGCTGTGTCGTCTGGGCTTTGTTGAGGTACTGTGCGGCCCACGCATGCTCCTCCAGTAAGGATGAGGCCACATGCTTTGGAGCCCTGGGGCCTGCAGAGGCAGACCGCGCACTCCCTGTGCGGCGACTTGCGAGCGGCAGGAAGTCGTCGAAAGGCACAGGGAGACCGTAGCCTTGGGCAGTGGTGGCGGACTGCAAACTCACATGCTCCAGAACCAGCAAGTCCTTGCTTTTTGTCCCTGCGAGTTCTTCATGCGTGACAGACACCGCCAGATTCATTGTGAAGGCGATATCGCTAGAGTCATTCCAAGCTGCCCACGCACTCTCCATCGAAAGGTTTGCAAGGCTAGGCAGCTCTTTTGCAGACACAAGCAAAACCAAGAAAAATGCCTTGAGTGGGCTCTGTGTTGCGTAGAGGAAGTAGAAAGCCTTGCTATCTGTGTCTGTAGATGTTAAAAGGACTGTTCCTCGGAACTGCTCCCGATTCCAACAAAGCACTGACAACCACTCAGGCCGTTCGGGCAGCTGCTCTGGCTGGGCCACGACAGGAACCGCTGCAAGAGAGCCCTGCACTTCGGAAGGAGGGGCGCGCGGAGCAGCCATGGCGCGCTGTCGAAGCTCCCGCACCCAAGGCCATGTGAAGCCCTCGTCAGCAGCCAAAGTAGCAAGAGCCTGCCAGTCGGAGTCTACAAAGCGCAAGTTGGCAGCTGCATGCATGAGACCAGCATGCTCCAGCTCTTGCGTAGCTCGGGCTCGAGCCATGCTGAGCGCATCTCTAAGATGCTGCAGGTCTTCCTCGCGAGAGCGGCGCTTCCTTTCATTCTCGGCTTGTGAGCGTTGCTGAAAGAACGCTTGCTCTTGCGGAGACAAGGCAGCATAGACACCTGCATGATGCCGCATCACCTCCTTGCGAAGATGTGGAGACATGCGAGTGCCCTCAGCCAGGCCTTGCTTCACCTCTTGCATGAGCCATTGCAGGAACAGGTGTCTGCCAGACGTTTGACCACACGCCTTTTGCTCAAGCTTCTGCACTTGCAAGCCCTTTCGGGCCACGTCCTTGCAAACGGGAGTGTTGGCAACTAGATGCCTGCACTGGTGCAAAAAACTTCTTGCCGCAAGCATGTCCGTCGAGAAGGTGTGATGTCTATGCATCACAGCTGCGGAGCCATGCGCTTGCTCAACCCCAAGAGTGGACCAATGCACGTCTCGGAAGAGCATGATGGCATCCTTGATTTGCTGTCGGTTCCACCCCAAACGCAGCAGCTGAAGAATTTTGTGCGCTGTCAAGTCATGCACATCTTTCTCCTCTAAGAGAGCTGCCAGGTTCTCATCGATGTCTCCAACAGCAAGTCTCCACGGCAGAGCTTGCAAGACTCGAAGCACCTGCAGGGAAGGAATATGAAAGTGGTGGAGACATACTAGTTCCTGGGCAGACCTTCAGTACAGAAATATGGAGATGAACCCTTGTGCGGCTACGTCCTTCTCGCGAATGTAGGCGCATGCAACTTGCGCTGCATGCAGAGCAGTGCTCCTGAGCAGCTGGGGCCGCATGGAATCTTTCAGCAAAGCACTCAAGCGCGACCACGTGAAGGAGGACAAGGAAGCTACATAGGTCAGTTCGTCCATCAAGGTCTCGTTGAGCTCGTCATAGCGCCGCACGAGGCGATCATCCTCCAGAACCAAAAAGAGCGCGCCCTCTGGCACCCAGGCGCCGACAGTGGCCAGCACTACATACTCCAGGTGCGCCTGCTGCAGCCGCGCAAAACCGTGCAGATGATAGTCTGTCGTGTCCTTGTCTTGCCTGGCCCTGTTGACAAGTTCATGACAGCCTACTGCCAAGGAAGCAAGTAGTGACCGCATGGCTGCTCCAACGGTGCAGAAGCGTGTGTCAACGAAGCGTCGCCAGCGGAAGAGGTAGAGGATGGCTCCTGATACGCGTGCCAGCCTGTCGTCCTCATCGGCGAGGGAGGAGCTCACGTGCAAAGCGCCGTTGAAAAACCAAGGGTTCACATGAGCGATCTCCTCCAAGTGGTCGGCTTCAACCCCGAGCAGCTGCCAGAATTCCATGGCCGACTCCATGTCCTCTGGAGGCAAATCGGCCACTAAATGGCTGTGCAGGAAATGTGGCAGCTGAGCGTGCAGCAGTGTGAAAGAGTTTCGCAAAGACTCCAAGACAATATGCAGGTCCTTGATGATGTCAGCGCTTCCATGTGCTGCCAGACTCCACTTCAAGGCATTTTGCATGTCATGAGCAGCGCAACCTGTGCGAAGGTGCCATGTACGAAGCCAAGACGAGGAGTCAGCAGCCGCTGGTCCCAAGCCTTGCGTGAAATACGCCTCCGAGCGTTGGTGCAACAGTCTCTGAAGTGGCTCCATCACTGCTCGGTCTGCCGCCACATGGGTAATGCTTATGCCTTGGTGACCGACCTTTCGAAGCAGCGGATAAAACGCACAAGCTGCAGAGAAAAGATGCCATGCGCTCTTGCCGTTGGTGAGAGGAACAGCTTCCGCAAACAGGACCGCCACCCGTTCCACACCAGCAGGAGAAATGCTTTTGAAGAACCCTCGCTGCATGAGAAATTCTGCCAAAACCTTGCCTCTCCGCATCACAACAGCTGCCCCCAGTTTTGCACTGGCATCGGCACGACACAGAAGCGAGGTTGCATCAGCTGCATAGCAAAATAGCAGCGGTTGGTGCGCACACTCTGTCACCAGAGTGTCGCACTTCTGGCGCAAGTGCCGCTTCAGCAATTCAACACAAATGTAGACTTCCTTCTCTTCATGGTTGCCTATCACTGTGCCCACCCGGGCGTAGCGAAGGAATGCACCCCTCAGCGTTTGAGCTTGCAAAACTTGGGCTTCACTGTCCATGCCATCCCCAGCAGCAGCTTCGTGCTTGCAGAGCCGGCAAGCATATCATGCATCAAGGCGACTGTGGCCGGATTCTAAAATTCATTGCAACTTGGCACTGCTCAACACAGACGACTTGCAGTCACTGATCTAGCGATGGCTCGTCACACACCTTAAGCATGCACGCAGCTTCTGCACTGCCGACCCTTCAACCGCGTCAGACATCACTTCTGAAATACGACATACCAGCTGAGACAACAGAATAGAGTCCAACCGAATAATTACTCGATATCTGGAGCTTCGTGCCACACAAACAGCTGCGCCCATTGTGATTTCATCCGGAACCATGCAGTCTTCAGAGCATCTTGAGAAACCAAAACGGACAAAAATTACCAGCTAAGCCATGCCCATGTTATCATTTGCAAAGATTCAGCAAAAGCGGGATTCGAAATCAGCCTGCGCGTCCGTCGAATCTGTGCAGCATCTGAATAGAACTGGACATGTGGGTGTTTCTATGAATCCGCTCCCCCCGATTGGTAAAACCCCGTCCCAACCCCGGCCCAAACATTAAAACCTAATTTCGCTTGAAATGACCATTAATACCAGGTTCAGTTTCAGCACCGATTCATTGTTCAATGCTGTATGGTCAACACTGCTATTGGGCATGCCGCAGACACTGCACTCCTACGTTCCTGCGGTTGCTGCAAACTGCAGTTTTCTGGCAGCGCCTGCACTCCTACGTTCCTGCGGCCCGAGCTGGCTGCAGATCTTGCAGTATGAAAACCCACACGTTCTACGGCAAACTTGTTCTTGCAATCGTAAGGTTTCGGGTGCGGGGATAATCCTCAAACTTCAACTGTGAGAGGCAAAGGAATCCAACTTACACTTTTTAGTACACACTCGCTCTTGCAATCAGAAAGTTTCGGATGTTGCCATAGTCCCTTACCATAAACTCTGCGACAGAGTCAGATACAGAGAGGGGACCGCTTCGATCCTTTTATAGGTCACAGCCATCTAGTGGACGGGCCGATCCGGCTGGAGGTTCCTAATAGCCCCTCATTGCACTGTCGTCCTGGCCCTTTAAACCTCCTCTTCGGAAGCATTCCGGGCCAAATGCCCTCCGGGAATTCATGAGGTTTCTACATTCGGGGTGGGTTTACCAAACGGCGGAGCGGACTAGATTCGCTCTTTGACCAGTGGAAAATTCTTGCACCAATCTCTTGCAGTGTGCTCGTGGAACGGCAGTCTGGGCAAAATTGACCCTCCCTGTGCTTAGAAGCTTCATGCAAATATGAGAGACAAAGGTGTGTTGAACGATCTTGCTTAAAACGGTCTGCGTCCTACTGCCCGATTGTAACCAGCAGCCTCTCCGTCTTTCAGTACCGGCAATGATATGCTGTTGTGTTGCTCTGGTGCCGCACAAATTCAGTAGGTTTTCATGCCAGGACAACAGCTGTCTCATTGCATGAAATTACAAGATAAGGCATCCCACGGACAGTCGTGTAGCATCGCACTAATCGCCTGGTGACCTCGCGGTCCGAATCCCAAATTTCATGGTTCCAAAAAAAAATTATCCGAGAAACAAGGCTGGAAATTAGCGTTTTTGAAGCTTTAAGGGCTCTGCAGACTTGGGGGACATGAAAGATCCACTGCTGCAGTAGGGACAAGGCCCAACCTGCGCCGGTCCCTGAAAGATCACATCGTAGACGGCAGGGCTCAAAGCCGCTCCAGCAAGCACCGCACGAACATGCGCCGAGCCCTGACAGTACTGCTGCCTAACGCTGGCGACCCTGTCCTCAGAGTAGGCGGCGGCCGCACCGAGGAGAAACTGAGAGTCTCGCCGAGCTTGCTGCAAGAAGTCGCAGTAAAGAAAGCGCCGCCACGATTCGCAAATGGCGTGAAGATGACGACCCCACTCACGACGACCATCGGACTGTCAATTTTCCACACACATACAATGGCTTTTGAGTCATGCACGAATACAACGGCCTCCGGCCGGCCTTCGGCCGGCCGGAGGCCGGCTTTCTTTTTATAAAAAAAGACAAGTACCTAGGGTATTTCGGCGAAAATCGCGTTTTTCACAATTTTGATAGGAATGCTCAACATCCACTTTGTTCATTAGCAAAACCTATATGTTTCAATGCAAAAATTCAAGATTTTTGCATGCCCTAATGGATCTCGAAAAAGTGCCAAAAATGCACTTTTTTGGGCCAGCATCTTTTGTGCTATTTTTGATAGGTAGGGCCCAAAAACTTCCGACCTCAATTTTTTCCTTAGCAAGCCCCTTACTTTTTCATACGAATTTGGCGCTTTGGGCTCTTTGCATGGAAATTCAGCTTTTGGACACTGACACCCCTCCCCTTCAGACCCCATTTTTTTTGAGCCTCCAGACCCCTGTCTCGCCCCTTTTCACCGTGTGCCACTTGAACAAGCACAAAATCGGCACGAAACCCTGGGGCTTCGGGCCCCTTGAAAAGTCATTGGTTTCCTTTCACAGCTCTCTTATGTAAGCTTCATTTTGGGGCTCGCCCACAAGCCTCATTCTGGCTCCGGGGCTGAGGGCTTTGAGTTACACATAAGCTGAGTCACTCAATCAAGTCGCACTGCACACACACACACACCTCCAAGTCGTACTGCACACAAGCTGATCCAAGGTAGCACCAAGTCACACTGCATACAATAAGCTACTTCGCAGTCCTACCAAGTCACACACAAGCTTCAAGGTCGCACCAACTCGCACTGCACATCAGCTACTTCAAAGCTGTACCAACAAGTCACACACAAGCTTCAAGATCGCACCAAGTTACTTTGCAAATAAGCTTCTCACTTTGGCCCAAGTGTGAGCCCGGGCCCCCACTTGTGGTCCACTGCACATACCCTCAAGCTGCACTGCACACAGTCTGGTTTTCGGGCTTAGACCCTAAACCCGAAAACTCTTGCACAAGCATTACCACTCCTCTTCTTTACATGTGCACTTTCCAGCCGCACGGACTCCGGTTCGAAAATTCGCACATGCACATGCACACACAAGCACACCAATCATCTCGTCGTCGTCGTCGTCCGTCGTCGTCGCTGCCGTCGCTTCGCAGCCAACTCAAGGCACTTGGTCGTCGTCGTCAGCACAGTGAAAAGCGCCTTGCTCCAGCCAACCCCAGCCTTTGAGTAGCAGTCGTAGCCGCCCCTGCCACGTCCCATGCATCGGCCGCGGGCTCCAGGGAGAAAAGTGCCGATGCCACACACGCCCAAAGGCCGAGCAGGCCGCCAAACCACCGGCGACCGAAGGATCACAGCGATGGCCCTCCAACATCCTTTGCAAAGGAGCAGACCCCATGCGCTGAGTGTCTGACAGTGCCTTGTAGGCAGCCCTCATCGGCCGAAGCATGGTGCCACTCGGAGCACGAAGGAGCCATCCCCAGCTGGCCCTCGGGGTGCACAACACGTGAAAGTAACGCCTGCGAACAGCAGCAGCAATGGAGAGCACGCCTATGAGCCTGGCTATGCGCAAGGCCTCCTGCCATCTTTCATGAAGAGTGGACCGATCGGCTGAGGACCGAATCCTGGTGAAGTCAACCCCTAGCACCCTAACAACCGAACTAAGGTGTGCAGCCCAACCGAGCCGCCGAAAGTCCTCCTCCTGGGAGAAGCTCCGCGCTAACAACTGAAGCTTTCTCAGGCTTTCAGCGAAGCCAAGTCGCTGTGACCAGGTCCTCCACGTGCCCACAGCAGCGAGCAATGACGGCACACATCTGCAGGTGAGTGCGCGATCGTCGACAAAAACAGTCTGCTGCACCCGGGGGTGCTCGCGAGCTACAGCTAAGGTCGGCGCCAGGAGACAGGCCAACATAGCCAGAGGAGCCAGAGCATCTCCCTGCGGAACGCTCGACTGCACCTGTTCAGGATGAGCAGAAGCCCCGCCACGTTGATCTCGGCATCGAGCTCGAAGAGTCCAGAGAAACAGTCGCGGCCCTTCAGAGCACCGTGGAACTGCGGCGGGGCCCAGGCCAGAGCCCAGTCACGGACAGCGGGCCTGCGGCAGAAAGAGGAGGCGACGGCCCTCCACAGAGCACACTCAACACTGATTGGCCGAAGACCGTCAACATCGACGGCGCCATCCGAGCGAGGAGCCTTGCCCTTGGGAAGCGAGCACATGGTTATCTCACGCCATGCGTTGGGAAAACACCCTGAGTCAAACCAGTGCGCAAGGACGCCTGCAAAATCCTTCCAGAAAGCGACCGGCGCATCCTGAAGCTCAGCAACAGTCCATCCGGACGGCCCAGCAGCAGAGGCGTTGGAAGCCGCCACCGTAGCAGCAAGCTCAGCCGCAGTGACAGGTTGCCACAGGAGCGCATCGTGCGGAGCGCCAACTTCCTGGCGCCAAGCATCGAAAACGAAGACATCAGGAGGACGGTCGCGGTCCCAAACCTCCCGCCAGCGCTCACGAATGAGCTGCAAAGCCTCACCAGGAGTGCGCGTCGCCGGACCAGCACCTCGGCAGAGAGACTGGGGCTCAACCTGAGCCTTACACTTTAACTCCACTGGTGAGCAAGCTTGCCGCCAGCCGCCATACGATCCTTCCAGCCCTTGAGACGGGCATCAGCCCCATCAATGCGAGCCTGCTGAAGCGCACGAAGAAGAACTTGCTCCTGAGCCGCCCAGCTGGGCCTCCTATGGCACCTCACGCAACCACGTGGACTGGATGCGAGCATCAAGACTGCGCGCGGCAGAGCACGGTCCAAGCCGGCTGCGCTCCCTAACCCTGCCAAGGAGCTTAGCAAGCCTACGACACCTAAAACCCTGAGAGTCAAGGCGGCACCGACCGAAGGTTCCTGAGTCAGTGGCAGCTGCCGGGGCACCCTTAGACCTCAAACCGGAGTGAGCCCTTGAAGTGCCGAAAAAGGCCACAGCCTGAGCAAAGGCACGCTCAAGTCGAGCATTAACCTGATGCCACTCCTGCTCAGTAGCCGGAGGCGTGCCCCAGACATCCAAAGCATGCATAGGGCCCTGCGCCTCGTAGCACTCAGCAACCTTGGCGCGCCAAGCACGTGTAGGCAACATGAAGGTGAGAGGCTCCCTAACAGCATGCTGCCAAGTACAGCGACACTCGAAGCCCCAGTGATCGCTGTAGGCCTCTTCGCGGAGACGCGAGCGGCCTTCAACCGGCCCAAAGGAGAGGAGATAGTCAATCGTCCTCTGGCCCCCAGCCCTCGTAGGCAAGTACTCCCCGTCGGCGCCAACAGCCGCGACAACAGTACAGCCCTGAGCAGCCAGCCGATTTTCACCCGGCTCATCATTCCAGTCTCCAACGCACACGAGATCAGGGTGGAGCACCGCAAGATCCTGGAGACTCGAGTAGAGCCCGCCGTCGGAGACAGCCGCAGGCTTCTGCCACAAGAAAACCACCGCACGACCGCTGATTTCGCAGAGGATGAACTCGCCTGCCGGCCCCTGGTGGCGCTGCAGTTCAATGCAGGCGAGGCTCGCCTTAACGGCCACTGCCAACCCGTTATGATACGAGCGGCGGCCGAGCGCGTCCACCACAAGGCGCCCTGGCAGCACCCACGAGCGGTAACCGCGCTGAGCCGCAACCTTCTGCCACTGACGCGCTTGCCGTGGGGACAAACGACACTCAGCCATGCCACAGGCGTCTATCCCCGCATCCGCCAGCTGATGCAGCACACAAAAGGCCGATCCAGCACTGGCAACGTTGAAGCTGACGAGGCTAAGCCGAGAGGCGGTGCGGCTCAACATCACCATCCTGCGTAAGGTCCCGAACCCACAACTGGGAGCCAGAGTGTCCACCTAGCCAGGGGCCTAAACCAAAAGGGGAACTAGCGGGAAACGGGCGGGCGGCACAGTGTTGCAGAAAAAGGCTGCTCGGACCCGGATGAGATTCAACATCCCCATCCTCAGTGAAGTCACGCTCCCAGGCCCCGGGGCCCTTGCGTCGCACGCACCGCGAACGCTGCGGCACCACAGCCTGACTCGCACGGCGCGTCAGCCCGCGTTTCTCAGAAGCGTTAAGGCCCCAAGCCGCAGCAAGAGCCGGTCGCCTGTCACGATTGCACTTCCAGAAAACGGCCCAAGCCTTAGTTTTCAAGCCAACGGCCCGACCAGCCTTGCCAAGACACCGTCCAGCAGACGCGGCCCTCTGGAGCTGAGGAACCGTCTCCCACATCTGAGCGCACACACGGCAAGTCCAGCAAGTTTTGCCGGGGTGCCCTTTACGGCCCTTAGCCGCCTTAGCCTTTGGCACAAAGACAACCTTGTGTCCCCAAGCCTCGAGGCCCTCAGCCAACGACCTTTGCGCACGGTGGCGCCTGACCAGGTGGTTGCAGCCCTGAGCCGAGCGCCGTCCGACCACAACTGCCCCAGTGGAAGCAAGCAAAGCACGGTTAGCCTCGAGAGCAGAGCAACCCCCGTGGTGCCGGTTGAGGTGCTCCGTAATGCTCTTCTGGTGCACATAACCCTCAAGCTTAGGAAAGCCCATTGAGCAGAGCCCACACATCCATTCACCTGGGCCACTGCCAACTCCAAGCTGCGCCTCAACCCACTGGCTCTGAGCATGCCTCGTGGGTGTTCGCCGGCCCTTGTGATGCCGCTGCAGATGCTTATACTTAGCATTAGTTACCTGCCGAGTCGTAAACCCTCAGCCCTCCAACCGCAGTGTGGACAGGGCCAAGCAAGCGGCCTGTCCTTGTCAGAGGCAGGTGCCTGCAGACCTGGCGCCTTTGCAGAGGAAGACACCTGTGCCGAACCACCACATTGCGAGGCAGTGGCCACCAAAGGCGTGCGAGAGCGGCCCTTCGGAACGTTGCCAGTGCGAGCACTGCTGGAGGCGGCCTGTCGAACCGAAGGACGGCACGATTGCACAGAGCCTGAACCAGAGGCCTTGGAAGGCGCCTTAGCCGAAAGCGCACGTGCCTTGCTGCCTGACACTGAGGAGCCAAACTTGCGCTTACCTGAGGCCACCGACGGCACGATGGAAGAAGCATAGGCACTAGGCGCCCAATCATCAGAAACCTGCGACGGCAGCACCGAGGCGCCAGCACTAACCTCGCCACGTTTGCCACCTCCACGGGGGAAGAGACTCAAGTCGTCGCTGACCTTCAAGTCACGTATCCAATCAGGAAAGTCCTTTCCCTGTCGAAGACGGAGCAACTGGTAGTGACGACCAGTGTACAGAAGATGGGCTGTGCAGCTGCCGTTGGGCTGCCCATACACCACTTTCGGCGCCGACTCACTCACCTCTCCAATGTGGACGATAATGCGCGACCGGAAGCGTGCGCAACACGCCCTAAAAGAGAGCTCATCAACGTAGCGATGAGGACGCCGAAGCGCCGAGAGATATCCATCCCAGGTTGCAGGCGGAGCACCGTCCTCAAGCAGCTCGCGAGTGGCCTGGTCCAGACCATCATCGGAGTCAGGCGCATAGAACTCTCGATACTTCGCCTGGCGGCTGGTGATGAACTCAGCGATCTCGCCCCGCACCGTACGTCCTCGAGAGCGCAGAACTTTGGACACCTCCTCCCAGGTGAGTTTGTCCTTCTGCATGGCATAGGCCGCAGCAAAGGAGTTGTAGAAGCAGCAGCCCTCCGCCCCACATTCCTGAACCTCCCACCACCGGTCGGCAACGGTCGCGACAGGAACCTTGGCCCGCTTCGCCGCGGCACCACCCGGAGGGAGTGGGGCCGCTTGCTTCTTTTTGTCCACCAGCATCAGCTGAAGCCCCCGAGCCGCAATCAGCGGGGCCTGATGTCGGGGATCCCGTCGGAGCCCCATCGGCAGCAGGGGCAGGAGTGCCCTCGGCCATCTCCTGACCCTCGGAAGCCTGACCACCATCGGCGTCATCCTCCTCAGCATTGTCCACATCCATGCCGTCGCCTGCATGTGGCAGGTTTAGCAGCTCGCACTTTGCGGTGGGCATCCAAGGCCCGAGACTCCAAGGAAGGACGGCTCCGACCAGCTAGGCGCTCAGGTTAAAGAACTTGCCCTCTCTTTCAGCTCGCGGCACCTCAACGTGGAAGGCGAGGTGAGGTCGTCGGTAGGAGTAGCATGCACGATGCGAACCAGCCACGGCCGCCCCGGTGTCTGGTCAGTAACCTTGACCTCGCCGGCGATGCCAACACCACGCAAAGCCTCCTGAAGAACATCTTGATCCCAACCAATCGGCACTCCACGAAGACGCCAAGCCAGGGACAAGGGAGTAGCGGCCCCATGCGGAAGACGAAGTCCCAGGGCTGGCATGCTGGAGGTAGCCGTAGCCGGCCTTGCCCTCAGGGGGGTCAAGCCACTGTACCCGAGTGTCTTTGGTGTCCTTCGCCAGCCGCGAGAGGAAAATAGCACCTTTGCCGCTCAAGGCCAAAGTCTCATCAACATGCTCGGCAGGGACACGAAGCAATCCTTGCAAAACCACTTCCTTGCCCTTGCCCTTCTCGCCTCTCCCGGAGACGGTCTCCCACTTAAGCGCAGAGTGGGCTCGCGGGAACCGGCCCTTGATGTAGTCCTCCGGGTCGAAGAGAACGTTACGCCACACAATCTCATCAAAGAAGATCTTCGGGGCCACGGCGCGAAGCACAACAGTTTCGCACTCCGGTCCTTTGAAAGTCGACCGCCTCACCAGGTCCAAGGCCCCTGGCAGCTTGACCGCCAAAGGGATGCACCACCATTTCTGGATATCCTTGCGGATACCACGCACTGCAGGATAAGGCCTTTCACTGGCCTCAGGGAAAACCTTGTTCGCGTCAGCAAAGTTCAGGAGGATCGCGACGTCCTTTTGCAACCCGGCCAGCTGCGCCTGCTGCCGGAGAGTCCTTGCTTGCTCCGCCTCAGTGACAACGACAACGTCCCACCTCCATTCTCCAGCGTCCTGAGTTTTCTCAAAGAAGGAGGCGGCTGCCTTAGCCGAGCACAGCTTAAGGGCCGTCGAGTCAGGCCGCCACGGTTCACGGCCCCAGCGTCGCTTAGGTGGATTGACGGCACTTTGTTGAGGTTCACCGCCTTTGCCACCACCAAAGTCCTTGCCTTTGCCCTTGCCAGTCAAAGCACCGGAGCCCTTGGTGCCGTCGCCCTTAGCATGCTTACCAAGGTCTCAAGGAGTCGTAGGTCACCATCGTCAGCAGCATGCTGCTGACCACCTTTGCCCTTTGCTTTGCCACGATCACCAGGACACTCGGTCTCAGCAAGGAGGGCCCTGAGCTTCTCAGCCAAACCTCCCCCTCGGCAAAAGAGTCGCCAAGGGACCCAAGAAGAGCCGTCCCAAATCATCTTCTCACCATTGGAAGCACTCACAGAAATGTCGCCAGTAACAGAGCCCCCAAGGGAGCCATCACCAGCCAAAACCTGCACAGGATCACCTTCAACACCAGGACTCTTGTTATCCACAATGCTGTTCTGGTCATCCACAAACGAATTTCCAGCCAAAAGCTCCGAAGCCCCTTCACGTATGAAACATCCGGGTCGCCTCGCAGCAGCCAAAGTTCGAAGACACCGAACCGCTCGAACACGACGCCGGCCACCCAAAAGCCCAGCGCCACTTCGCACAGCTCTGCAGCGTCTTCCCTGTACACATCGTGCCATAAAAGCACAGGTCTTGTACTCTTCACAGCCAGCACCAGTAGAAACATGACGCCGCCGTCTCCCCCTTCTTCTTCTCCTTCTCCGCATCTTGCAGCGGAACCGGCCCTTGCACATCGGCTTGCCTTTAGAGGTGTCCTCCGAGGTTTCCATCCAGCTGCCGTAGCCGACAAAGCCCGGCACAATGAGCAACATAAAGTAGTACCAGATGACCATAAGGAGAGCCCACGCCCCACAGGGGGGCTCTCATACTATCCGTGATGGTCTGTCTCCAGGAAACCTGGGTCCGCATGCGCCACTGGGAGGCCCATCCACACATGCCCTTCTCTCTCTTCTTCTTTCCTTGTTTCCTTCCTCCTCCCCTGTTTCCTTGCTGTCTTCCTCCCCTGTGTAAACAACAGAACGTAGGGGCCCACAAAAAAAAAAGGCCCCCCCTAAAAAAAAGAAAAGGGCCCAAAAAAAATAGGTTCCCTCGCCCAGGCCCAGACGGCAACGGGCGAATCTGTCGCGGACAAGATCTCATCCAAATCAGAGTCCTGAACGTTGAGGGGGAAGGGGCAGCAGGGTTGTGGAACTAACAAAAACACCAGGTCTGAAGAAATCGAGTTTACAGCTACAGTTCACTGGGGTTTGTCCACGAGTCCGGAGCCTCCTCGGCAACCTCCAGGCTGATGCCTCGCAACATTTTGCCCCTCAAGGGGCGGCCGAAGCACACAGGAACCGATCCGCCGCCGGGTCCGCGGCCAGCTGGTCTCTTGCCGAAGGGCTCCGAAGACGAAAAGTCTCCCTGCCATGGAGGCGTGATGGGGTGCACAGCTCTGCGAAGTGTCCGCTAGCCTTGGCCGTTTGCTCGGTCAAGGAGAAATTCAAGCTGTCGCCTGGTGCGCCTGTTCTCTCGCAGCTCGCGTGACTCTGCTGCGACTTGTATCTGCTGCTGCCTGCTTGTTTCGGGCCCCGGCCTGGTCGCTCCGTCTGCTCCGTCAGGGAGAAGTTGAGGCCTAGCCGAGATATTCCAATTCCCAGAGCCGCGACGCACCGAGCCGAGCTCCAGGCTGCCGTCGGCGCTGGCCTCTGCTGCGTGCAGCACCCAAGAAACATTCGCTGAAACATGGAGGCGTGGAGGCGGGGAGGGCCTACGGCACTACACTTGTCAGATCTTGTCAGCTGAGTGTCCACAGAGTCTTTGCGAGCTCCTTTCAGGCTGGCCTCAGTAGCAGTCTCCCACTGCCAAACTCAACGAAAGACACCGTGGCTGCGAACTTGAACTGTGCAGGTGACGCTTCCGGTGTGGCTGTCCTCCTGCCTGCTATGGAAGCATCGCACTCGACTACCTCTCAGCTCACCTCTCAAGGCCACCATCAACGACCTGCCTGCTTTGCAGCTCGGCTACCTCGGGAGGAAACAATGTTTATACCTAAGTGGGGAAGTGACAAGTTCTCCCCACCTGCTCAGACAGCAGATCGAGCCGGCCACGTACCTTGGCCGGTCAGGCACTTGGGCGAACGATATTGGAGTTCGGACGCCGGACACAAGATCCTTGCCTCCGCCAACGGTGAGTCGTTGCCTGCACCCATGCCTGTCAAAATCGAAACAGGCAGGGCTTGGCAAAATCCGTGCCAATCCAGCCACGCCCATCCTGTTGCGCACAAGCAAACCGACACGCCGAGACCGAGGACGAGGCTGATTCCGATCTTGTTGCGCGGACCCAAGAGCGCTTCCAGATCCTGGCCGGGTGTTGAATCATTGCGGCTCGAGGGACTGTGAACATAAAGCCATTTAAGGATCTAACTAAATCTGAAAAGACCGGAGTTGAGTTTGGAACAGCTACAGTGCTCGAAGATGTTGCGGCACCAATATGCACTCGGGATCCATTACAAGGGTGGGTCGTTTGCGAGCACGGGCTGCGAGACGCAAATGGCATCTGGCTGCAAGCCGCTCCTTCTTGGTCGCTGAAGAGAGGGTCTCTGTCGACGCAAGGCGGTCAGCCTTGGCGAAAGATTCGCCCAGATTGCTAGACGGTTCCGAGGCCACCCCAACACTTTGAGGCGCCCTCCAGCGCAACGAAGTCTTTGCGCAGCTTTGCAAGCTCCTCCCAATCCCAAGCCGATACGGAGATTCAAAGAAGGCACGGTCTAGGGCACTCCGGCACTCCTCCGTGTGCTCCTCCACTTCGGGCCGCTCTTTTTGAGCCGGCTGCGCCCTGAGCTGCGTCGCCAAGTCCTGCAGACTCGGCCATACTCGGCTTCTCTTTTGTTCGGACCTCACCTCATCTAAAGAAAAATTGTAGGGCTACGCCGACATCGCCGCAGGATCCTCAACGGTGGTCTTGGTGTCCGCAATCTCCTTGTGGTGCTGGGCCTGGCACGAGCTCTGAGCAGGACCCGCACCCGCCCTCATGCCTGCGCCTCAAATCTCAAAGAACTCGCCGCGAGGCGCTCAGCTTCTGACCAGCTTTGCCACTTCGGTGGACAATTGGCCGGCGAGCTCCTGGACCTGCAACTGGAGAACATCGCCGTGCTTAGCTCACAACGGACGAGCTCGGGTCGCTCATGAACCGCCTGTTGTTGAACTTGTGCTCGGAGCTTCACGTCCTCCACATTTGTCCATCGCGAGCATGAGTCGGACAAGGTCGTCTGACCCAAACTTGTGCATTTAACCGGCCGTCGGCACAACAGCGGGAGGGTGCCTCGGCGGCGTCTGCTCCGCCACTGGGCACGAAACTCGCACCAAGCCCTGCACAGCCCGAAGATGTCTGCAAGTCTCTTTTTTGTCAGTGTCCCGCCTGTTGAGACCTTCAGCTCCACCTGCTTGACTTGCTCCTTCAACCTGGAGGCAATGACAGGCAGAGGATGCGATCCGGCCGTCTGTGCACCGGGATCGCAGTGTCATGGCTTCACCACTGAAGGCTAGACGAAGTCTTGCCATAATTGTCTTGCCCTCTGCGCTCCCCTCGGAGGCCGCGACTCCACGAAGTCCACCGTGGCCACGCAGGTTTCCGGTAGCTGGCAGGTCAAAAAAGCTTCGCACTGCGGGGGTCTCTCTGGGTTTCATTGCAGGCGTAGGCCGAAGAGTGCCTAACAGCCAACTCAAGCTTGGCAGCCTCGAGGAGCTGCCGCTGAAGCTCCTCCATCCTCACAGGTGTCGAAGGCACTGGGACTGAGAGGATCCCGACTCAAGAACCCCAGTCTGAGACGACGGCTGGGTCAGCTGCTCTTGCTCCTTTCACGATGCCAGCATGGATGTGTGCTACACCAAAGACGCTCGCGGCCTGCTTTGTCGAGTCTTCCTGCATTGAACGAAGCGATGCCTCGCATGTCCACCAGTCACTCAACACCGCGAGCACACAAAGCTGATAACAGGAGGACGAGGCGAAAGACATCACATGAAAAAGAAGCGGCCGGTCACAAGAGAAATCCTTGTTGAAGGTAGAGGTGATTCATGCGTGACAACTGTCACAGTCGCAGATGTTCCACACTAGATGCATGCAACACCCCGTGCGCGCATCGTAAGCGAGCTACCAAACATCTCGAAAGCGAACACATGCGGACTAGTTTTGCTTTCTACGTCGAAAGCCTGAAAGGAAGACGTGCTCGATTCTGGCACTGGAAACGGTGGCAACAACTACTGAATCAGCCGACGTGAGGGTCGAGGGTGTCGCTCACTGGAGCCGAACTGTTTTGCGCAAGGTGTTGGGCGAGCCTGAAAACGTTGCACCCCTGTGAGACTGTTGCATACCCGTCTTCACGAAAGAGCTCCTTTAGGCAACCAACTTGAGGTAGGTCGGACATCTGAGACAAGCACGGCGGCGACCTCCAAGCGCTTGCTGAGTGCTGCAACCTGCGGAAACTCCCACTTCTCAAGTTCAGCATCGTTCAGCTCACATCTGCTTCATGCTGCCCTGCTGGCCTGCTCTTTCAGAGTCGTCTTGATAGCCTCAATCTCCTGCAGCTCACGTCACGGCAGAGGACGCGTGTCATCTAAGCCACCAGAGAATAGGATGGTGCCCTTCCTCTCCAAGAAGCTTCTCGAGCCTTCCCACGCTCCGCTGGAGGTCCTGAGGCCAGGCGGACCCTTCAAAAAAACGCTGGGCTCTGGCTCGACCCCCACAAGTCCTCGTCCATGCGCTTGTCCAAGGCATCCAGGCGATCAACCTCAGCAGCTTCGCCGCTTCTCTGCGTGGCCGTGCAGAACGACTAGAGCTAGGCGCGGTTCTTTAAGGATTTCGGGATCCTGGGGTCAGGTTTAAGTTCAAGATGTGGCTGGCAGGCGACTCTGTACATATTCAGGGTTTGGGGATAGACTGTAGCTCGTTTGGTGTCTCGACGCATCCAACGTGCAACTCACAGGTTGTTTTCAAGTGATGTCTGATCCCTATTTGATTTCTGTGCCTATCCCCACCATCAGACTGTCAGACGGATCTTCCTGCAAGTAGAAGTCAATAATACGGAAAACAACATACCACGATGTATTTATTCCTACCACTTCTGCCCAGGTGTCGCTTGAAAGTCCAATGCGTCCTTGTCGGTGGCTGCAGGGACAGGTCTTGCAGACTTTGCGGGCAAGCCACGATGACGGTGTCATCGATGCTCGCCGGCTTGGCCTCCTCAATCCTGCGAGGCTAGACATTGGCGTTGGCCCCTGTCGACTTTCCATCCTGGCGTGACCCTCGGTGAGGCCCTAGAGGCTGGCGGAAGGCAAAGGGTTTCAAGCTCACAAGTCCTGGCAAAGGCCATCTCCAGCTGCGTGAGCTTCTCCTTCGAAGGACTGCAATGCAACCCAGACCAGATCCTCCTCCAACCTGTTCTATGAAATCTCCTCCAGGCCATCCTTCGCGGGAGCCTGACGCAAGCAGAAAGCCCCAAGACGTGATATGATGAGCCCACGGCCCACTGTCTCTTTTTGCACCCTCTAAAGTGTGAAAGGCCTTCGAGGTCGAAGTCTGCGAGGTCTGCATATCTTTCATCTTGCGCTCGATCTCCGGATGCATAGACAAATCAGATCAGCGCGGAGTCGTCGCAAACATGTCACAAAACCGCCTCCTCCAGCTTCTCAAGCAACGCTTGCTCCGCACTCTCCTCTGCAGCAGAATCCGGCAGCCTGCTTCGCCTGAGTCGAAGATCGCACGGAGCAGTGAAGTCTCTCCTCTGAGACGTCTCTGGGCTTTCGACAGTTCCTTCAGCTCCTGCTTGATGGGTGCCATCACTGCCTGGTCATGGAGAGAGCTGGTTACTTCTTGTGTAACACTACCACAAGACTCACCAATAAATATGTAATCCTACATATTCCTACCATCATAATCATCATAGTCATAGTCCATAGCTTTTTCTCCCGCCTCCACGGCTTGCTTCGCGGCTGTGAGCCCTTCTTGGAGGTCCTCGAGCGTGGCATCGACCTGAGCCCAGCAGCCTCTCCTTCTCGGTACATTTAGGGCTGTATAAATCTGATTCGGGTGAGGGTTTAGGGCCGTTAGGGCCTTTAGTGTTTAGGGTCGTGCGAAGGCGCCTTCTCAGAGAGGAGGACGACGTCATCCCGGACCTACAAGACACGGTACTAGTATTTCGATGCTTTTTGTGTTTTCGGGGCTCCCTCCCAGCAGGATCCCCTCGGGGAAACGGCTTCTGCCGCCTCCTTGACCTCCGCAGCTGTCGAGGCGGCCGAGCGTTTGGACTGGTCCTTCGCGGCTTCACAGACAGGGTAAAAATGGATGTTTATGGGCTCTGCTCATGTCCTGGCCCGCATCGAACTCTCTGACCTTCTCCAACAGCTCCTTGCAGAGCATACTCCAGAAATCCAAACACGAAGCGCGCAAGGGCGCAAGCAGGCCAGTGGGAGAAGTTGCAGTCAAGGCTCTGAACGAAGGGCTGCCAACTCCGGAGCAGGCGAAGCCTCCAGCACGAGGTCTTGCTTTCAACTGAGAAACGCTGTCGGCCCTCTCAAGCCTCTGCCTTCTTCGCCAGCTCCTGTGAACAGGGAACGGCATAGAGTCAGAGTCGATCAGAGTTTATTTGGCACTCCTCCGTGGCAGAGCTCAACTCCAGCTCGGCTGCACCCAGCCGGGAGGTCAGACTCACGAGCCTGAGGGGCGGGGCCCAGAAAGAGGCGGAGGGGCGACGGAAAAACTTCTGGGCGCCCGAACTCTTTTCTCAGCGCTTGAAGGTCCTCTTCCACCTGAGATGCTGTCAACCCTGCTTGCAAGTAGCCTTGTTGTGCCACTAAACGGTTTGGCTGGAAAGTCTACATACAGCAAACTCACAACGACGCAGATTGATGCACCTTCAAGTCAGGCTTGCTTTGCTTCGCTGCAGCAGCCTCGTCAAAGAGCAGCCAAGGTTGCAAAATAGCTCTGCTACTGCCTGCAGCCTCCTGGACAGACTTCATCTTCAGATCCATCGCGTCCATTCGAAGCTGAAGCTCGCCCAGCCTGGGAAGAGCTGTTAGGACCAGCAGCCCAGCAAGCTTTCAGGGGTTTTGAGGGGACGAGGTCGCAGCTGGCTGGCAGAAAGATCTGGAGCAGAGGAAGCCTCGCCACGTCAGCCGCCGCCGGAAGCCGGAGACTTCGACTCAGACAAAGAGCAGCAGCGGGCCTTCAAGGGCGCCTCGCCTCCGAAGCTCACCTGGCGAGCCGGGGCCAACTCCGATGAAAAATGCCGTTGCAGCTTCCCCCTCCCCTCTACTCTCTACTGCCTCGGACACTGGTCCAGGTGATGAGCTTCCCAAGGGATGAAAGTCGTGACCTTTGCAGGTCACGCAAAATGGCATGGACTCTTCCTGGAGGGAGACGCCTGCCTGATGCCTGCCGAGACCTCAGGACCTGGCCTGTGCTCATGCGACGCTCAAGCTCCGCAAGGCGATCCGACAGATCATCGACCACCTGCGCACGCACGAAGTCACGAAGAGCATCGCACATTCCCGCATCACGAAGGACCCTGGCCAGTCCACCTCCAAGTGCTCGGCAACGGCTTCCAGCTTCTCCTCTCGCGGCAAGATGCATCTCTCAGGTTGCACAACGTCAGAACCCACGGCCACAGCGCCTGAAGCGCACTGGGTTGGGCGGGCGCCTGGCTTTATCAAGACAGAAGGATGTACTCTCGGAGCTGAGCGGCCCTTTTTGAGATTTGGGCTTCGGCCTCGCTCTCAGGGGCCGTGCGCTCAGGCGCGCTGACCTTCCACAGTCTATGCCCCAGCAGCCACAGCTATGAAGAAAAGCGACAATTGCTATCCGCTCCCCAAACAACCACCATCTACTAAGCGAAGCAGACGGACTTTTCAACAGTTGGTCGTAAAGGTCGCTCCGCTTGCTATGTCCAAAAGGAGCCGATAGGGCCCTTGGACAAACTCAAGTGGGCAGAAGATACCCAGGAGTGGGCGGGTGGGCAAAAGATGGGTATCGTCCTTGAGACCAAAATGGCCACGAACGATACTTTCAGTTAAAATAACCCACCATCCACGCTCGCAATTGTCACTACAACAAGACGCAGGCTGTGTTTCTCTCGACAATTGCTATCCGCTCCCCAAACAACCACCATCTACTAAGCGAAGCAGACGGACTTTTCAACAGTTGGTCGTAAAGGTCGCTCCGCTTGCTATGTCCAAAAGGAGCCGATAGGGCCCTTGGACAAACTCAAGTGGGCAGAAGATACCCGCATGACCTGACCAACAACTGCCAAATAAATGTCCGTCCCGCCTGCTTAGCGCGGTTGTTTTCGGTATCAAGAGTCACTCGAGCTTGTGCTCGAGTTGGAGGAGGAAGAGGAGCTTGACTCCGATTCCGACGGAGCCCGCCTCTGGCTGGGGAAGCAATGTTTGCATCTCCTGCCTTTATGGCGGAGGGGCACCCATTGAAAGGATTTGTCGCCTGACGCGAAGGGCCAAAGACAACAGGTACGCCACGAGCTCGGGTTCAGCGCCACCTGGGGTGAGCTGAAATCGCTAAGGCATTTGTGAAGCTTGCCACCCCGAGCCGTATTGAGGACGAGGGCCTTGGCCGTGCTAGTGTGGATGGCCGCCGGGCCGGACGCCGGCGCGCCCCTAACCTGGCACTCAACGTGCCAACTGGAATCGGGGATTGCCAGTGAAGGTCTGACCTCCCGCATAAGCCTGTCCAGATCGCTGCGAATCTTGGCTAAGGTTTCCCTGTCGCCAGCCTCGATGGCCAACTCGTTCAGCTGTGCTAGAGGGGCATCGCGGACGTATCGGAGAATCACTTCGCTTCCCCACCTCCCGAAAATTTGGATGCGCCAAATTTCGATTCCTTTAAAGGCTAGAAACTGCGCTCCTGTAGCGCGTGCCGTGTGGCCAGTGAAAGCCCGAGCTCCGTTGTGATGGTACAACGGGAGCCCCAGCAAAGCTGCGATTCGTTGGAATGTGTCGGCCCACCCATGCTTTGATGGTGGGCATCCATCCAGGTCCACAAAAACGGGATCTTCCGGTTGCTTTCCCTGCACCAGAGACGCTAAGGTGTGAAAAGGGCAAAGGTCTGGATGTAAAACGGCGCAGGAACAAGAGTGCTTGCGGGTGGCCCCAAGCGCTGCAACATCCGTCTTGGACGACGGTAGCAACCATGCGGCTACTTTCGCCCCGAAGTCCAGGGTAATGTGCCGAACCTTGGCGCGGGACGCTTCCAGCTCGCGTAAGAGCCACCAGGACGCCACTATAGTGGAGGTGACTGGCCTCGCCGGTCCCGAGGGGACTTGACAGCGTGACTGGTCTAACCCGGCCAGCTTGTCGAGCGGGAGGGCCGCCGCCTGTTTGGCTGGACCAAGCCCTCGCTTGCAGGAGCGCGAGCAAACCCGATACGCTAAGGCCAACTGGTCCGTCCACGGGTGTCCTTTCTGGACGTGTTCTTGCTTGGCAAGGTCCAGGTATTGCATCGCTGAACGGTAGCCTGCCTCTTTGAGCCCACCCATGACGACGTACATTCCGTCGGGTGTTAGGGGATAAGGCTCGAGCCCTGCCCACACTGACCAAGCCACCCATTGCCTGAGTCTAGACTCAACGGGTCCAATGGAGGTGGTCGCTCTAGAGTCGGCCAGCAAAACCGAACGGCAATGAACGGGGTCAGTTAAAGCTTCCATGGCCAGGGCCGCCGACCCCCGACGATATGCACTTGGCTCCCCATTGTTTCTAGCTACCGCCTCTGGCCCTGCACCCGCCAAGCCCCCCGGTTGGGTTCCAGCACCCACGTCGGGCCGCCCTAGGGCAGGACCCTCGTGAAGAATGCCAGGTGCCCTCGGTGGGTCTCGAAGCGTGGTGGGGTTACTTAAGGGCCTGAAGGCTACCGCGTACGATCTCTTGGGCCGCGGCATCTGAGAAACGCGTGACCAAACGGCACAGCACAACCCCGGAGAAGAGAGCAAACGAGCGGGGGGAGAGCGAGAAGGAGACACGAACCCGCAAAGCAACGAACCTTTTACTCACACTTTCCAGAAGTGATCGTTGATGAGGACCTCGTCACGAGGAACCTCCAGAAGCTCCTTTGGGAAGCGTTTTGCCTCAGGAGCGAACTGGCGAGAAAGGGCGTCCGCCTGCACATTCGTGACGCCGGGGATGTGGACCAAACCGTTCACGTGGTAGGCCCGCGTCGCCTGGTCGAAGGCAAACTCTCGAGCAAGCACATTGAGGTCCGCAGACCTTGCGCTTCCCTTGGCAAGTGCCATGAGGAACCCGAGGTTGTCCGACTTGGCCCGAAACGTGGCGCCGTGAACGAGGGAGGGCAGCCACAAGCGGAAGGCGACCAGAAGGGCCAGTCCTTCCCACAGCGTGTTGTATTTCGGCAGGCCCCGCTCCGCCCCGAATTTCCGGAGGACGACGTCTGGGATGTGGAGGTAGAAGTAGGCCGTGGGACGCCCCCCTTCTCTCCTTATTCCTCCCATCCCCCATGGGCAAGCGTCGGTGACGATCTCCAGGTCGACCTTGGGCGGGTTGGCGTAGAAGATCTTCTCGATGGTGGGGCCTCCGGCTAGTAGCGCCCGAACCCAGCAGAGTGCCGGGCGGATCCGCCTGACATGTATGAGCCTTCGGGTCGACAAAGCATGCCGACCTTCACCCGTCACATCATGCCTGGTCAAAACCGCCCAGAAGGTAGCCAGGAACGGCCGCAAGTGCGGCACCAGGCCCGCAACGAAAGAGAGAGCCCCCGTGAAGGAGCGTAGCTCCCTTGATCCCACCACTGATCGGCCCAGGAACTTGTCGGTGTCTTGCAGGAGGGCCTGAATTTTGGAGGCCGGCAGGGTCACGATCACTGCCTCCTCCGCGTCGACGCACCGGATCCTCGCGCCCACCCATTCCAAGTCTTTGCCACCACAGGCTTTCGAAAGCTTGACGGGGTAGCCTGAAACGGCGGCCCAAAGCAGGGCCACCGTCAGGTCTGAGGCGGCGACCTTCAAGTGCGGCCCGTCCAGCACGAAGACCGGATCATCGACGTACACCTGGGTGTCGGCTGGCCCCGTGGCTGCCGTCGTTCTTCCAAGCCACGCTGCGGCGCGTCCCCACACGGTTGGTGAGGACGCCGATCCAAACACCAACGTGTTAAAGAGCACCAGCTTGTGCATCTTGCCTCGGTTCCGCTTCCGAGGGACGGCCGCCACCGTGAAGCGCCGGTCCTTCCCGGCTGGTATATTCATGAAGGCGTCCCGGATGTCGATGCACGCCAGGAAGGGTGGCCGGCCCCTCCGATAGGCCGCCAAGAGGGAGGCCACCACGTCCAGAAGCCTAGGGAGGATAATCCTTTCCCCCTGGTTGCAAGCCTTGTTCACCTGTGACTCTTTCAGGTCCCAAATGACCCGGGCCTTTCGCACAAGGTTGCCCTGTGCGTCCTTCTTTTCTTTCACCAGGACGCCGAGTCGGTTGAGGACGGGCGGGCCGCCCAAGATCTCGATGGCTTCCTCCAGGGTGGAAACCACCGTGCAGAACCCTCTTCTCTCGTAGTCGGTGATAAGCTCGTCCAGCACGTGTGCCTCCTCCTCGGCCGACTTGTAGTTGGACCAGCCCTCTAGAGCCCTGCGGTCGAGCTTCTCGTGGGGCTTTAGGTCCCGAGGCACCACCGGTGGGAAGACCCCGGTGGAAGGGATATCCTCCGTCAAGCCAAGGGGCGCCCCGTGGTCGAGCCAGCCGGCCAGTGTTGCCGAGTCCGGGTCGTCTGTGGCTTTGCCCCAGGCCTCAAAGATCTCGGCCCGAAGTGGCGTGCTCGCTGGGGCCGTGCGTTCGCGTGTCGTGGCCCGCGCGTCGGCCCCCAATGTTGTGAGCACGGCTGCCCGCATCTTGCCGATCACATCCACGTCGAACTCCTCCGGCTTCCTCCCCTCCAGGATGGCGAGCGCAGGTTCGACCAGCTCGGGCCACTGCTGCATGGAGCTTCGAAGCAGCTTGTGGATGGCCCGACCCACCCTTTTTGATTTGGGCAGCCTGCGGAGTGAACGGCGGGGGTTTCGCATGCCGCCCAAGGCCTGGCTGTTCTCCCTGTCCCTCTCCGTCCTCGGGCCCTTCGCCGCCAGGGCCTGGAACTCCGAGGTGGGGTCAGCCGCTCATAGGGACTCCGTTTCCAGGGCCCTGACGCGGAAGCCCTGGTACAGAGAATGAGCGATGATCTGGGAGAGGTGGGGCGTGTATTCACCTTGGCGCTTGGAGGCCCACTGCTTGGAGCCGGCCGGGCCCCTCTCCTTCTTCCCGGCGGTGCTGCCATGGGACCCTGGAGGGTGATCACACCGAAGCCCGTCCAGAACTTCAAAGCCACTGGCGTTGCTGCTGTAGAGGATCTTGGTGGGCTTCACCGTGTCCAGGCCGAGCTTGCACTGGTCAAACGATGCGACGGCGACCCGATCGAGGCCCGCGAGTTGGCGGATAGGCGGCATCTGCCAAAGTTCCGGTTTGTTCTCGCCGTGGGCCGGGTTCTCCAAGCCCCAGGTGAGCTTTTGGTCCCAGGCCGCCACCAGTGCATCATGCGTGCGTTCCACCAGCACGTTGGCCTCTTTGACCTGTGTCTTCTCCGACGGGCTGAGGTCCGGCTTGCCCTCTATGTGCTCAACCGTGCGGAGCGGGCGGGGTCCAGGGCGGACCTCCCTCAGAGGGCTGAAGGTGCCGCAAGGTGTGCCAGCCCACACCACCGAGAAGTGCCCGTCAATGATGTCTCGTTCGACTAGGTTCCACTGACTTTCGTCGAGGACGTCGCATGACGGCGAGGAGTCCCTGTCGACACAGCACACCATGAAGCCATAGTGCACCAGCCAGTTGGGGAGGTCTCCTTTGCGGCGCCGGCCACTGAAAAGGATGAGTGCCCAAGGCCTCTCCACAAAGGTGTCGGCGGGCTGCTCCATCCACATCCCATACGGCCGTGGGCCCCTGACAAGCGGCTGGTAGTCGGGCCACGCCGTCTCCAGCGGGGGAACCAGCAGGAGGCTTTGGGTGCTGGCCAGCTTGCCGCTCGCACCCTTCGTTCTGTTGCCCGTGGCTGCTGCCGCTGCGTGCTTCTTCACCTTGGCCTTCGGGCTTCCGTCGGCTGTGGAGGAAGTGGCCGGCTGAGTGGCATCGGGCCTCTTGCGCTTGATCGCCGGCCTGGCCCGTGGCGGCGTCGGTGGCTTCTGCGCTGGAGGCTGACGCGGCTCGGAGGGTCGGGTGCCCGATGCCTTGGACTGCGCCGTCTTGTCCACAAGCTGCTGGTTCGCGTCGTCTGCCGGCCCTGCTTTCCGCTTCGGCGTCGGCTTGACGTACCGCCCCCCATGAGAAGTGCCAGGCGGAGCCGCCGCTGTCTCACCCCCGGCTGCCGCCGAAGAGGGCGTTGAATCAGCGAGGTCGACGGGGAGTCAGGAGCGGTTGCAGTCCGTAGCGGGGTGGGGGCCGAGGCACATGTTGCATTGATGGCTGCAGCCATCTCGGCATTTGCCTTGTGGCTTCTTGCTGCCACACTTCCCCTTATTATATCCACCACATATTTTGGCGCCACGCCTGTTGAGGACATACACCCCGTCCTTCTTCTCGCTCTTGTCCTCCCCATCATAGCGCCCCTTCTTTTGCTTCTTCTTAGGGGAGCCATCATCGGCTCCACTTCCTTGCCCAACTCGACCTTTGAGCTGCCCCGTGCCCGCGCCGCCGCCGCCGCTGCCGTCGCTCCCGCTTCCTGGCTGCCTCTGAGACAACCAGAGGGTCGCGGGCGTGATCAGCTCTCTCGTCCAGAAGTCGCTGTCACGGACGGCCGCAGCAAAGCACGCGTTCCAGGGCCGTGCGCTAGTGAACCCGAACTCCGGGCGGTCCGTCAAGGTCCGCCGGATGCGTTCGAGGTGTTCACAGCGAAGGCGGTTCTCCGCCCTGTAGATCAGCCACCAGCAGTTGTCGGAAAACTGGGTGACATATGACCTGACGTGCTCCGCGTAGGCGTCCAGCCGCTCCGCGTCGGCGATCTCCAGCAAGAGGAGCGTGGTGCGGAACACCTTCCAAGCTTCCATCCACGTGTGGTAGCTCGAGGGGCCCGGCTGCTCCTTCTTGGACCACTCGCCCGTGGCAACGTTCAGGGTGTAGCTCGTGAACGTCTGCTTGCGAAGGAGGCGCAGGCCGTGAGGCCCGAACAGCGAGAAATCTGCGTAAGGTGCAGCTCCCGCGGCCACCACCTGGCGCAGCGACGCCACTTGATCCGAGGAGGGATCGGCATCCGGGCTGGGGTAATCGCCGAACTTGGCCTTGTAGTCCTTGTAGAGTTGTTGCAGCTCGGCGGCGCCCAGCGGCGAGACCTCGGCGTCCAAGGTGGGGTCGAGAATGGACGACAACTTCAGCCTCCTCGCTCCTGTCGCCGGTGTGCTCCCCGTGGGTGCTGGCCCTGTTGTCGGAGCTGGTGCTGGCGGGCTTGTTCCCCCTGGGACGTCTGGGGGGATGCCCATGCGCAGCAAAGCCACTCGGCGGCTCGACTCGACCCGGGCTCTTTCTACCAAGGTCAAGTCCCGGGGCGGGCCTGGATTGCCGTCGGCGTCGGCTGGTCCTGCCACTCGCAAGGTGCTCACCATGGTGTCCCAGGCAGCTCTAGGGACGAGGGCTAGCGAGCTGGGTCGCCCAATGCCGCCCGCAGTGCTCGCTCCAAGGCCCCTGTCACTCCTGCCCACGTGAACACTCCCGGTAGGTCTGCTATCGCCGCCAGCTCCGCGTCGGTCGGGTCCATTTTGAAGAGCGGGGCCTTCGTGAAGTATGGGCCCAGGCGTCGAGGCCCTCCGTGCAGCCCTCCTCCGGAGATTCGGGCGGGACTCGGTGGTGTTGCGGAGGCTGTAGTTCCCGAGGTTGGCAAAGGCCAGGGAGAGCCGCCTCCGGCTCCGAACGAAGTTCACAGCCCTCTGGGAAATCCGTGCCCACCGGTCCAAAGGGGTATGCGCAGGCGTCGGCGGGGCCCGGCCTACCACGGGTGCTGAGCTCGGCCGTGCCCAGCAGCTACCGCAGCAGAATCCGAAAACCCAGACGCAAAAGCACAGGCTAAGGAGAAGTCCAGGTACCCCTTGGGTGTCCTCCCAGCCCACCAGTGACCCGCCAGAGGCGAAGATCAAAGGCGAGCTATAAGGAACGACCGCAAGGTCCATAGACAAGCTCCACCCTGTTCCTTGGACTTGCCCAAAAGATGGGTATCGTCCTTGAGACCAAAATGGCCACGAACGATACTTTCAGTTAAAATAACCCACCATCCACGCTCGCAATTGTCACTACAACAAGACGCAGGCTGTGTTTATCTCAGCAAGCGATGCTTTGCCTCTCCGGCTGTGAGATCGTTCTCGCGAACGAAATCCAGGCTGCCCTCAACCTGCCACGAGCGCCGCGGCGATGAAGTTGTCTTCGGTGGTCATCCCACTGATCTGCACGGTTCTTTACGTTCTTTGCCCAACCTCCAACATCCTTGCTGCCATGTCGGCGACTTGCGCAGACAATGCACCAACCTTGGCCTCCACCTGAATACGGCATGTGCTGGTTCGACGCTTCGACAACTGCGGCTAACGTTGCTGTGCCTCGTTGGTGACACGCATGGACGCTGAGTCCTCGTTCTGTCTTCTTTCAATGAGACCTTCAGCGACAGAGTAGGAAAAATCAGCCGATCGATAATGCCTTTGGTCCAACCAGTCCTTACTTGGGCCCCTGCTATGAATTTGTTTCACCTTCCGTGAGCATGACGCTTGATTCCATCGGAAGTCGAAGGCCCAAACATGTCAAGCCTGTTGCTGCCAGGAGTTGGCATTCGCTTCTGAAGAAGCTGCCTGCCGGTCTCGAAACGAAGCGACCAGACGTTGCAATGTGTCGGCTTTGAGCGCCTGCTGCTTGAGCCTGGAGACCTGCTCCACGAGGTCACAGAGACTGTTCTGGACCTGACAGAGGCACGGACAGGCTGCCGTGCCGATCGCAGCGCGACAGGCGGTAACCGGCCTGTGAGATTCTGCTGGAGTCTGCTTTGTCTGCTGCCTGCCGGGAAACATAAACAGCAGGACTCGCCATCGAAGCTGCAAAGCAGCTTGCGATCCCCCTGAGACACTGGCAGCAGAGCCATGCTCCTCAGAATTGCGCTTGCTGAACCGCAAGCTGCGGAGGCCGAACGGAATTACGGAATTCCACCTCCAACCACTCCAGGCGCCGGCGCAAGTCATCGATGTCCTGCCGTCTTCGCAGTCCCATTTCAAGGCATCGCGGCACATCCCGTCCTCCGCCGGTTTCATCAGCATGGTCTTGCCGTCCAGCGTCCCATCTGCCTGGCCCCATCTGTCTTGGCAACAGTGCACAAGAGGCTGCACTACTGCACTGCTGCACCTGCACCAGCTCCAAGCGCTCCCGTAGGTCAAACAAGTCCTCGCAACGGCAAAGCTCGGCGAAGCTTGGCGCTCCGAATCGCGGCTCCGAGGCTCGAGGTCCTGCTCATGCCCCGCCAGCCTTTCCTCTGTGGTGCGCATCCAGGAGTTGTCCTGCACACAAAGCATGAGGCATGGCCGAGCCAAAACACCACACTGCGGCCTCTTGGGGTGAGAAGTTCGGCAATTTGACTCGGTTGCTACAGACGCTTTCGCAAGAAGGCGGTGCAACTCAATCGCAGGCGAAAATTAGTCCTTCACCTTTGGATATTTTGTTCGCCAGAAGAACCACAGTACCTTTGTTTTAGGGGGGCAGTCCTGTTGGATGTCCGGCCGGTAGCTCAGCGCTGCGACCTCCGAACGGCTCTGGCGAAGAGCCTTTCGAGAACGCATCGTGCCGGCATGAAGCTTGTTGAGAGTTCAATCGCTGGTAGCAGTAGCAACTGTTCGAAGCGATGCTTTCTTGCGGAACACCACTACGCGCAAGACAGAGGCCTGCTTCACAAAGCTGACGTGAAACGCACGCTATGAACGTCTGATGGAGCCTCTCGGAGCTCACCACATGCCTCCTCGTTGGAGTCTTGCGCCTTTGAGGCTCTTCATCTAATCAAACTCCTTCCAAACACCATTTCTAAAAATCATATCCCGGCCTGTTGCAACCGGTTTTTGAAGGTTTGCAGCTCTGTGTCGAATTCACGCCGCTCCTGTTGTCGGGCCTGGCGAGAAACCGGCGTGAGGAGTCGGTGCACTTGACTGGCTATCCGTCAACAGCCAGAACTAGCAATCGCAACTTACCGCCTGCGAGAGTTCCAAACGCAGCGACTCGATCGCGGGCCTGAAGGTTTTCGCAATGACTGCGAGGACGAAGGGGGACTTCGTGTGCACTGAACGGCTTCTCTCAGCTTGCAGCTCATGGGCCGTCTCGATTCGCTCCGCCAAGCCTCCAACCTCACGGTTCTCACATAAAGGGGCTCGCGTCGCCTGTGGCATGAAGGTAGGGCATCGGCTCGACTCAACAGGCCGTCCACTTTCACACGGAGACTGGCCACAGAAGAGGAAAGGTCCTGGCAGCGGAACGTCTCTCGGTCCTCTTTGTCCCGGCTCCCAAACCCGAAAGTGCTCCTCCACTTGGTTGCTCACCTGTCGCTTCGGCTCAGAAGGACCCCAGCCTGAAAAAAAGTGCGGGTTTGGGCCGCCTTCCGGTCCAGTGCGGAAAGGCCCATCTCTGACTTGCGGACTGCCTGACACAAGCGTAACCGCCTTATGCCGCAGCCCTGAAACGAGTGAATCTCTGCAGCTCCTTGCCTCGAAGACATCCGCCCCTTGCAGGTCCGCACCTTCCTGAAAGGACGGGGGGGAGCCTCTTTGTAGGACCTTCGAGACTATTGCCAATCAAAGCAGACCTGGCCTGATTGGCATCACGCATCTGCAGGCCATCTTCGAGGCTGGCCTTCACCGCGGCTTCCAGGCAACACAAGTCTCTTGCAGGCAAAGACACTTTCACAGCTGCGTCCTGCAAAGCACGGAGGTCTGCATCTAACGCTTCCTGAAGTTTGCGAGCGGCTGGAGCCGTACTGGTACTACCAGCAAACTGAAAAACCATGACTGAGAGACCGGACCTGTGTCTGCTCCAAACCATTGACCCTGGCCTGCAGACGAGTTCAGCCTTTGCTGATGAAGCACTGGGGGCAACGCTGGCCGAAGTCCTCCATGTAGCCATCTCTTTGGGTGGCATTCTTCTGTCGCACCTGCAAGTTGAAGCTACAAAGATCCGATCGCACCTGGCTCTTGCTTTCAGTTCTGGCTTAGTCGAACGAACTTTGCTTGTTTTCGTGGGTTGTGCTTATGTTCTTGTTGTTGACGTCCGTTCTTCTTGCTCTTGCACAGAAGACGCACGTTCGCTTCTCCTCTCGCTTGCTGCCTCGTCCTCCATCGCGGCCATACGTCGCAAAACCTTGCAACAGAACCCGCTTCCATACAACACCGCAAGCCGCAAGTACCCAGACCTCTTCAAGTGAGTGTTCAGCACGACGAATCTTTGTGGCCTGAACATCTGCAGCAGCAAAATCAAATCGCAAGGCCTGAAAAAGAAGGTGTGCACCTGTCGCTTCTGTGTCTCCTGCAGGCAGCGTACCCGACATGTCGCGACAAAACAAACCAGGCATCCGGGCTGAGGATGAAACCAGTCTGGAACACGATGCAGGTATGGACAGCCCGAACAGATACAAACAGGTATAGCGGGCGAAGTGACTAGGACCAGGATTCGTCGGAAACAGGTACTTGTAGCCAGGTAGCTCTTCCGGTGACATCATGTAACGGTGTCAGAAGCCGCTCTGCTTCGTCTACGAAACGGACTGAAACGGACCTAGCGTTTTGCGGCACGGCAACTGCACCATAAAACAAGTTTGGCGTTTCATCGAATCCGCGGTAGTCTGAACATGACCGGGCGTGTGCAAAGCTGTTTGGCAAACAGTAGGGACACACGATTTGTGCCTGTGTTTCGTTGAGATGCAGCAGAGTAGCCACATCAAGGGCACACTTCAGTTACTATGAAGGATAAATCAGTTGCGCGAAGCTGGTTGGAGCCGGACTGTTTGTGATTCGTGGGTTTGTGATTCTCCGAACTTCCGCTGAAAAGCCAGCGAGGGAAACCTGTCATCGGCAGCATTCACATCATGAAGAAACTCCTCTGCAGCAGCTGCCGCGAGACGATTTTGCTGCTCCATGGCTTG
The DNA here is from genome assembly GCA_905221615.1 of Symbiodinium sp. CCMP2592. NCBI lineage: Eukaryota > Dinophyceae > Suessiales > Symbiodiniaceae > Symbiodinium > Symbiodinium sp. CCMP2592. The sequence continues at coordinate 48,038 of CAJNDT010000931.1, read as the reverse complement.
CACCTGACAGACCCAAACTGAGGCAGCAAAACCCCAGCCACAGCTGGTAACGAACAGAAATCATGGGGCGGCAGCCTGCTGTTCAATCTCCCGGTTCCGCTGCTTGGAAGCTTCGGACCTGGGGAAGATTGGGGAAGTTCCTTCTCTTGCAGCCATCGGAAACCGAAGACGAACTTGCCCGGGCATCCGCCGGGGCCCCCCGCCCACTAGTGCGCGCCCAGAGCCGCTCGTCCAAGCCATCAACACGGCGAGCAAGAGACTGGGTCTCCTGCAGAAAAACTGCCCTGCCTGCTATTGGAGTTTGAGGAACCACAGCACTCCTCAATGAGGCCGTTCACACTTCCTTGAACTTCGGCCCAGCGTTCCTTCACAGCCAGCGACAGCCATGACTCTAGAGGCCTCAAGACTTAGAGACGCCCGGGGTGTATCAGGACTCTGGATGCTGAGGCACCAACCCGGCCGTCATGCTTGTCAGCACGATCGTCCAGTTGGGCCTGGTCTTGAGAAAACTTAAACTACATCTCCCAACGTCGCCGCAACAGAAAACTTGATGTGACGTGTCCTCTTCCTCATCAAATGGCTTGTAGCCGACACGAGAAGGTGCAACCTTGTCCAGCCCTTTGTCTACCACAGCCCAATAGTCCGTCCTCCAGCTTCTTTTCCAGCTGCGCCAGGCGACGCCTGCGGCACTTTGGGGCTCACAGCACTCCTTCTTGGACTGAGGAAGTGACAGTGTTTGGGTGGAAACTATTGCCGTCAGCGTATACAAGAACTCTGTTGTTGCAACTCTTCCTCTCATCTGTTTGTGCGAGGAGAGTCGGCGTTTGCCGAATCGCCTGATTTCCTCTCCTTTTGGAGATTTTCTCTGGTGAAAATGAGCTCAAGGAGAGCGATGTACGTGCCCGCGGAAAAGGCTCGGAATTCCGCTCGGCATCCGCACCTTAAGGCCAGGCCATCTTACAGACTCTCGTCGCAGCCGTCATGTCATTATGTATCACCGCCTTCTGGGGTTGACTTCTTTTCGGTGGCCCCGGTTCCAAAGCCCAATGCCTCACGGCCTGCGGCATGGAGATGGGATGGGACGCCAAGCAGCGCAGAGAGGTTGTACACGTGCCTCACGAAGTTGCAGGTATAGACTTAACAGGGTCGCCCACAAGCTTGCTAATAGTTGATGTTCGTGTCCCTCAACAGCACCGTCTCAATCGTCCGAAAGTGTCTGGCGCCTCAAGATGTGTCGGGAGACGGAAACTGAAAGGGCTTGCGCTCGCCGGGATAGCTATCGTAAGCCTTGCGAGAGCTCTCGCAGGACAGCACGTCAAAGGCTGCCTGAATCTGCTTGAAGACCTGCTCGGCCATCGCCTCGTTGCCCACGTTCTTGTCCGGGTGCCAGCGAAGTGCAGCCAGACGGTAGGCCTTTTTGACCTCGGTGCTCGTGCAGGTTTTCGAAAGGCCTAAGGCCGCGTAATGGTCCTGGACAGGCGGTGCAAGGGCCCAACGGCGGGCTTTCTCGTGCAGCTCGCTGGGCATCTCCTCGGGGTCGATGGCTGCAACCCGGTCGAAATCTGCCGCTGCTTGCGGGTACATCTCCATCTCCATGTGAATCAGCCCACGAACCAAGTAAAGACTGGCAAAGTAGGACGCGATGTTCAGCCCGGCAGACACATCCTTGAGAGCCTCGTCGTTGCGATTGAGCATATGCTTGGCCCTGGCCTTCTCTGCAAGAAGCAGCGCATGGAACTCGGGGTCGAAGGCACCAGCTTCGGCTTCGGCACTTTCGTAAAATTTCAGCGCCGCAGACCAAGAGCTTTGAGCAGCAGCCGCCTCTCCGTCCTTTTGCAAGGCCTCTGACCTCAGCAAGCTTTTCAGCAAACTGTCGTCGCCACCAGGAAGCTGGCTCGCGCATCGTAGTGCGTTGATCGCGTCTTCACGGCATCCTGCTTGAAGAAGGGCACGAGCATGCCAATGCAAGACCTGCCAAGAATTCTGAGACGACCTGAGCCGCTTTGTTTCCGACAGCGCTCTGGATGTCCAGTGCTGTCTGGTCTTCTCTGGCTGCGACAAATGAATGCACAGCCTCACGAAGGCCAACGTCACACGGACGCCCCATGAAGAGACCTGCTCCTGTGAAGTTAGATCCCCCATCAGCGAAGCCAGATCTTGGGCGGCATTGCCAAATCTGCAAAGATCCGAATCGGAGCTATCTGACAGAATCACCTCGACTGCACTCAAACACTTCGTGTGCTGCAACATCCTTGCGTTCGCTTGCTTGGCCCTCTGCTTCGATGCTACCCCATCGGAATCGGGAGTAAGCTCTGCGACGGCAACAGCCTCTTCCACACGATCGAGCTGCCATAATGCCCTCGCACACATCGCATATGACAGCCCATTCATCGGATTCGTCGCTACGCTTCTGCTGGCATGTTTGTAAGCGGATGCAAAATTGCCGGCCGCATAATCAGCCTCTGCTGCCGCAAGGAGTATGTCAGGGTTGAGTGGGTCCATTGCTAATGCATCAGCAAAACATGAAGCCGCGCGGCTTGGATCCTGCCGCAAGAAGGACAGCCCCGAAGAGATCAGACTTGAGAGGACGTTTTGTTGGCGGCAAAGGGCCTCGTCCAAGAGATCACAAACTTCTGCCTCGAGTCCGCACCAAGGGGGCTTGGCCGTCACTTTCGCACCGTGCTCCAGCAGCAGCTTGCACATCTCCAAGTCACCCATGCTTGCCGCTTCCATCAGCGGGGAGTCTCCGGACGCATCCAACGGATTGGGATCCGCCTTCGCTCTGAGCAGTGCAACCACCAAGCGGGTCCTGCAGAGCTGAACCAGCTCCCTCTCAGCCGCGTCTATGCGCAGCAACACATGCAAGGGGGTGTCCCCACCCTCTGCCCTCTCGTTTACATCAGCCTGATAATCAATCAGGGACAGAATCATCGTGCACACGGTCGAGAAACATCGACTGGATTCCCTTGCTCTGCCCAGCAGATCTATTGCAAAGTTTAATGGCTTTCTTCCGTTTGGTAAAGCCCTGCACGCTGCAGCTGCATCGGTCTTTAGAAGATGGTCAAACGAAGCCACGTTTGCCTTGGCGAGGCAAACCTGCAAACCACGCGCCTTCGGTCTTCGTGGAGCTTGGCACGGCACGGCCACCACAATGGCCCTTTGCCCCTTGTCGAAATCTGGAGAATCCGGAGGCACTTGGGCTTGGGGCGGCTCGCACGCTGGGCATGGCAGCGTGACCACCATGCAGCCAACCACTGCATCTGAGTCTGCCCAGGTGTGCTGACTTCTTCCACTCCAGGTGCTTGGTTCGTCGCTGCTGACTTCAATGCTTGCTTCACAATTCTGCGAGGCAAACATTTGAACAGGCCCGTATTGAAAGGACAGATGAGGCCTACCACACGAACATACCGCACGCTGAACTGCCCGATCGGATATGACGATGCCAGAGTCGTGATACAAGGTAATCTGCCCAACTGCAGGTGTAAAGCGGAAGCTGTAGCCGGCTGGCAGCGATTGACTGCGATACCTGTCTTTGCCCTCCACGACAAAACACACACACACACACACACACACACACACCAGAAAAGGTCTCCCGAAATTAACCAAAAAACTAAGCACTAGAGTCACTAGAGTATTATCTGATGAAGAAAAGCTCGCTGTTGCTTGCTCGGGGTTCATCGAAGGGCGAGTGCTCCCGGAGCCCTCCAGGAGCCACTCGGTCAAGGATCTGCACTTCTGGGGCCTCGTTGCCTTCGCCGCCAGGTCATGCGCTTCTTCCGGGAGCCCTTCATCTCCCCAGGGGGCTAAAATGGGCGGCTTCATGTCCGAGCCTTCTATGGCTTCACAGGAAAGACAATGACCTGACGAAGCACCCGGCCCCGCTCAGCCTTAGCAGAGAAGTGCTTGCAGTGCTCTGCGCAAACAAGTGGAGGTCTTGCATGCAGCAAGGGCGGTGTGACCTGTCAACCTCACATTGACGCTGCAGGCTTGACACCTGGGCAGCGATGAAGTAAGTACTGCAAGCGCATATATGTCGCAATACAGAGTTGGTTCTGCCTGTAGCAGCTCAGAGGCCTCAGAGGCGCACCCCAGTGTTCATTCGCTCTGCCAGTGCAGTGAACTGGTTCTGCATCACCTGCGGCGACAGGTGCACCGGGTGTCCGGTGTTTGGTCGAAAAACACTTTTGGCAACACGTCGGGGCGACCATGCGTGACAAGCTGGAAGCCTCGGATCGCACGAGAGACACAGAGTCGAGGCTTGGGTACAGCGTCGAAAGAACGGGCCGTGACCTTTGTGACTGAGTGCTGAGTGCTGCGCTCGAGCAGATGCACCCAAGGTGGGGGCCGCCCCCCGATCTCCAGGCTCCCAAGCCTTGGCCAAGTCTCTGCATTTCTGTCTTTCGCAGGAATGAACACCATGTGCGTCGCAAGGCACCACGTCTTGGAAACCCAATGCCAGTGTTCTCTGAGCTCGTCACGCTGTTCGGGCTTGAACAAATTGAATTGTTCATGCTCCTTAAGGCCACGCATACGAAGAAAACAGAGGAAAGCTAAGACCGCGGAAGTGCAATGTGACTGCTGTCGCTTCAACGCTTCACCCCGTCCACTGGGGCAGGGAGTGCGCAAAAGCCTTCATTTCCTCTGCGTGCAGAGTAGGGAACTACGAAGGAATCGCCCTCCTCAGCAGTGCATCTGCTGTTTGCCGGAAAGAAGCACCAGACAGGCCTCGACGAAGTGCTGCTGCAACATATTCAGAGTTCAACAATTTCTGGGTCCGCCAAGTTGAGGAGGCTCCATGAGGCTAGTTGACTTTGGGGCGTGGCTTGCTCCTCCTCCTCCTCCTCCTCTCCCAGTCGGGAGCTTGGCACTATATGTTTTCATCTTCAAGATGTCGTTTGGCCCAAGACCGTCACAGCTCCCTGAAGATGCTCTGAAGAAGCCGGGCTGGAGCACAGAACCCTCAATGCCCTTCGAACTCAAGCGCAACATTCAAGAGCAACAGAAGACCACTCCAAGCCGAGCATCTCCCCGTTGCCTTGCAGAGCCCCAGCTGGGTCACCTCAGAGACACTTCTTCTCGAGAACTGCTGAGCCTCTGAGCCTTGGACTGGGCTATGCGGCGAAGCAAGCTGGCGATTCGCCGCATGTCCTGACAAAGCGCACGAACGACGAAGGCTCCGCTGGGCTTCGCTGGGACCGGGGTTGGTGCAATGGCCAGAGCTCGTCTGGAAGGGCTCGCAGACCTCCCGGGCCCCGCAGGGAGCTACTGAACAGCAAGGGCTTCGCTTACCCAGATCAGTCTTGAAGATACAGATCCTCCATTCCAGATTGTTGCTGAAAGAACTTAAATCTGGTCATGCTGTGTAAGTCATAGTCATGGTCGTGCCAAACAGCAAGAGGTGCCTCAGCCTGTTCGCTCCAGTCCCCAGTGTACTAGCCTAGCGGACATGGCGGAGGGCGCAGGCAGCTGACAGCCGCAAGGCTCAAAAACCAGGGCTCTCACCATGCCAGACGCGCTTCTGTACGGCGAAGACTCGGTCAGGACAAAAGGCAACGGTGTGGAGTCTCTCAACTGCGCTGCAATGCGCTGCAGATAGAGCACCGGCACCCGCACAGGAGCGCGACCTTCCATGTCCTCCGGTGGTAGTGGAGATGCTCAGATGCTCAGGCTCATGTAGGAAAAGGCAAAGCGCCTCCGGACCTCTGAGCTCCGCGCAGAAGGCGTAGCTGACAGCAACAGCTGTGTGCTTATCCGAGGCTTATCCTCTCTGCAGTTATCCGGATGACGGTCTTACAAAACTTAGCGGCTTCTGGGAAGAGTGGAAGGTGCTGTCTGTGAGGTACATGCTGTTGGCACCCTCCGTGCCAAATGTCGACTACATGCCTTTGGTGAGCGCATCTGCGCGCGACATCATGCGACCGATCAAGCATAACCTAAGCCAGCATTTGGCTGCGGCCACACGACCTCTAAGCAATCAGTGGCAGCTGGCTGCACCGAAGACCCTGGTTCGAGGCTTCTCGGACTCTTTCTCCAAGTCGACTGTGGAGCAAGCCACGCGGCTATGCTTAAACTAGGGGTGCCTTGGGCCACCCTTTCCGCCTCGTATAGTTGTCAATTTCTGTCGGAAGCATTGCTTCGCATCTGTAGCGTCACAACACAGCAGGAGGTAGTATGCCCGACACAGTCACTTTGTGTGCTGCGGACATAAGTAAACACATGTAAACACTAGATCCAAGCAAAACAGAAGTTAAACCGCCGAAAGGCACCCAAGTGCCTCTCTGGACACAGCCTGGGCATCAGCTTGGGGGGCTCGGACTGAGTGAAGCACTGTCACTGTTTTCTCTGTACCGAGAAATTGACAAAAGACTGAAGCCCAGGCAGCTTTTTGATGCATTGGCACCAGGGCTGTCAACAGGAAAATCTACAGCCTCTTCACATGACAAGCGTAGCGACCGTAGCGAGCATGCTATCCCGTCCTCTCTGAACCCTTCATCGAACCTGGAAAGCATCCAAACTTGCCACATCTCCCTGCACGACAAGCAAGTCGCTCTCAGAAAGCCACTTCTCGTGCTGGCCAGAAGCACTCTGGCTCTGGCCGCTGTCACGGGACAAAGCATACCGGAAGCCGGCTGTATAGGCTTCTGAATACTCACCGGTTTCACAAGCTCAGCAAGGAGTTATCGGAGCTCTTCCTGTCACTGGCCGACGAAAGAGCAGCGCCAGCGCAGCACAGCCGAAACACCACAAGTCCCGCGGCCGCCCGTGCCGAATCCCGGCCTTGACGTGACCATCCTCCTTTCGAGCAGCGTCACAGGCCGCGAGTTCGGAAGATCCCGCTGCATGGAGTTCAAGACCTCGACTTGTCGCTCGCGACTCGCTTCATCACTTGTGCTCTGTGCTCGCATGGCACTTAGATGGGCGGCCTCTCTGAGACCTTCTCGCAAGGCTTCGGAGTCCAGTCGTTTGACCACTTCCTCTTCCTCCTGCACCCGCGGCGATGCACCCTTGCTGTGAAGCAGAGCGGGAGAGCTCTCAGTGACACTCCTCATCCATAAGGTCTGGGTAAGTGGAGGAGTTGCTAGACGCTATGTGGCCTCAGTATATCTTCACACTTGGGGAAATTCGAGATGCAAAGCTCCTGCCCATATCTGAGACATGCGCGGATGGAGCATCCCAACCTTGTTGGCACTCCGATAGAGCCGTTCAGCTGAAGCGACCACATCTGACGCAAAATGATACACTAAGAAATCCGCTTGTGCTCCAATTGCGCACAAAGTGCTTTCCAACATTCCTGTCGAAACGGCTTGCGGAATCTGAAGTTTTTTGTTGGACTTGCAACGGCCCACCTCTTGACACTCCTGCAGCATGAGGCATGCCAGAGCAGACTGGCCCGTGTCATTCAGCCTTGAGGCGAGTGCGAGACTTGGAGGAACCCGGTTTTTGTGGCTCGACTGTTTAGGGTTCAGCAGACTGCTTGCAGACGACGAACCTGTCTGTTGACTCACAGCATGGAACATCACGGAGCTTATGTCCAAAGTGAAATCCATGAAAGCGGTCGCTACGCTGCCGAGCCCCCAGGAGGCCACTCTTAAAAGTTCTCGGCCGAAGGGTCTGCTCAGCGTCTCAGCTACTGCAAGGCGTGGGAGTACCACTGGTCAAAGAGCGAGGCATCCTTTGAGCATTCGGTAGTACCTTTCTCTCTCAGGCACGCCACAAGGCCATCCATCTTTTCTCGGAGGATGCCCTTTCCATAGGGGCCTGCGGCCCTGGGTGACCAATGCGACGGCGTAAATGTGAACCAAGACTTCCACATATCTGTTCGTGACACTTCACCTGGCCTGTCTTTGCAGAATATTTCCCAGGGCTTGCAGTGTGTCAGCCATGTATCCAGTGACAGCTTTGCATACGCGAAAGTCAGTCTGCCTCCATCTGTGCGAAGCACGGGCAAGCCAAAACGCGAGCTGCATTTTGGATAGTGCTGCGGATCCCAGCTCATCCCATGTGAGCCAATTATGAAGCCGTCAACTTTGGAGGGATCTGTATGGTCATCCAAGCAGCCGTCCTTCAAGGTTTCAGCAAAGTTGGTCATGCAGTTGCAGTGCTGATGACCAACAATGAACTTCATGCGTGTCGCTGCTTTTCCTTCCGGGCCATACGGTGCCTCACCTGACTCACCCCGAAAAGCCGCACAGTCTGAGTGATCCAGTGCCCAGGCTGTGACATTCGGCACATCCCAGCCGGTGGTGCAGCCACTGCCTGGCTTGTTCCAATGGCCAAGAAGCAAGACCAAGTCAGGGTTCTTCTGCTTCATGAAGGCGCATGCCTCTTTCACAAAGGGCCGGGGATCTCCCCCGACGCAGGTGATGACGATAAAACCGACGTTGCCGGCGATGCTGTAGTGTTGGAAGTTCGCGGCCTTGGCATCATCCTTCGGTTTCCCGGAGAGATCCAAAAAGGCCGGAGCCTGCGAGAATTGCGAGGCCGGGCGGCCTTTGGGTGAGATCAACTCCTCCGAGGGTGCCTGGGGAGCCCAGGAGGCCGCGGTGTCCATGGCGTAGAACTGCGCCCCACCAAATCCGAACTGGTCGTAGCCCAGGAAGGAGTCGTCCAGTGCGAACTCTGGAACCCCCTCAAACCAGTAGTCGTGATTCCCAGGCGTCGACAGCAACGGCACACCCTGTGCAGCGGGTTCAAGCTGCGCAAATATGCTCACGGAGAACACGCCGTAGCGGTCGTAGAAGTTGTCACCTGCAGTTCCAAGTTACAGGCCCCTCAATTTGAAAAAAAAAACATCCCTCACATTTGGGGTCTTGATCCGGCCCACCTGTCAAGTACCAAACGTCGGTGCTGGGCAAGGCAGCATTCAAAAGAGTTGGGAGTGTCTTGTTCACTCCATAGTAGTCACGAAAGACGCACTGGCCGCCACCAAACATGTTACCATTGCAGGGGTCGCCGATCACCAGAAGGGTGATGGGACTTCCGGCAGCCGGAGGCATCTTCGCGGCAACCGGGGTATCCGAGAAGTTCCGGACCAGGCTCCCCGGCTCAGCCGCGACCAACCCACTTTCCAAATGGAGCGGAGGCCCTCCGAGCACCTGCAGGGAAAGCAAACCAAAACTTCCTGGGGGTCACAGGAAAGTAAGGAGAGAGCTTCTAGAAAGGCTGCTTCGTGCTATCTACGTTCAGGTCGGCACAAGGCCCTCCAAGGGCCTCGTCTGGAAGCATCCCATCACGTATCTTTCCCCAAGCGATCTGGAAGCCCTCTGAATATTTTGGCTGGAGGTGAAGAGTGGACTGTTTCGCCCATCCTCCACTCACCGCAGAGAGCCGCAAGCCACCCCGCCCCAGAATGGTTTCAGGGGCTGCTGCCGTCCCATCAGATTTGTGTAGCAGAGAGACCCGGACCATCGGGAAATCCTTCCCTGTTCCGGGCCATCCAGCATGCGTCCCTCGAAACTCACGATGCACGCGGCTCTTCCGCAATGCTTCGAGAGAAACTTCGGGCATTTGGTGCTCATATTCTTCTGCAGTCGTGATCATCGCACACAGCTGGTCCTCAGTGCATGTGTCGAACGGTTCGTCTCCGAAGTTGTCGCCGGGGTTGTGACGGTTGTGCCAGATGCAGTTATAGAGCGACACCATGCTGAAGTCATCGAACGACGCTGCCACCGACCCAAACTTGAGGAGGAGACGATTAAGCCTCTGAAGTGTATGGACATAGGCCTTTGTATGCAACTCCTTCACTTCTGGGCAATGCTTTGAGTAGCTGGATGTCGTGGGATCGCAGCCATGCGCTAGTGTTGTGGCAATCTGATGTTCGGACAGGGTCCCGCCGCCAATGTTCTTGGCAACTGTGGTAAAGATGTCGCCGGCACAAGAGCCGTTCCTCAAGTGCTCTCTCCTTACCTGTACAAAACTGGCCTCATGATCTACGCTTCGATTGCAGCTTTCATCTTTCCGCGCACATTCATCGGCAGCAACGGCCAGAATCGAGGACGAGGCAACGCAGAAAGCCAACAGAGGCCCGAGGCCAAGAAGGGCCATCAAGTTTGTGGGCACAGGGACAACATTGCAAACAGGCAAACTTGAGCCATGGGCCGCGTCAGGGCAGGCAGGCAGAAGCTGAGCCGCTGAGTCTCTGCGCGTTGCGCAGTGAGCTGAAACTGCTCTCAGTAGGAGCGCAGCGATGTTACTTGCTCGTACAGCTTCCTGCAAGTGCGGCTGTCATTTCATTTAGTGCCGGGTCAGACGGCCAACTGCACAGGTGAACTTTCGTGCTCTTCTTGTAAGAGGTATGACAACAAGCTCCGCAGATGTAGCTTGAAGGCCTCGAAATCTCATCGATGTCGGGCTGATTTGTAGCCAGCATGCCACCGCCAAAGGCTTGATCCTCAAGACGATTGACGAGAATGTTTGCAAGCAAGAGCTTTGCTGAAACTGACATGACTGTGGCACACCAGCATCCCCACCAAGAAGGCAAACGGAATATGTATAACACTGTATCAGTTACTTACATACCTACATGCTTGCATACAACTGACTTATTGACTGACTTGCTTGACTACCGGTTCGACTTACTTGCTTATTTACTTACATACTTACATACCTACATACTACGACGATATGTCTATTTTTCCTTACTTGGTCATGTATGTACTATTTATCTGGCGGAATACATATACATTACGAATAGATATATATATATATAGTGCCACCATACGACGAGTTTTTTTCTTTACGGATTTTTGCTACCATACAAGTGAACTAGTAATGACCATAACACTGTAGTTTAATCTAAAAGCAGCCGTAATAGTACCATTAGTGGAGATGACAAGGATGTTAATTATGACGATACTGATGCTTCTGACGGTGATCAGACGATGATGGATTGGGAGTTTCCGAAATTAAGGGTAGGTAGCTTATTTTGGGGTCCTTATACTAAGGGTCCTATAATTTAGGGTACTATACTAGGGTCCCCTACTTTCGGAAACTGGGGGCGCCGGGCCTGCTGCAGCACTTGCAACTGCGTGGTTGGACTTCGCGCGAGCGGCTCCTCCCTCGCAGCAGAAAGGCCACGCAGTAGGGTTTAGGGTTTAGGGATGTTTAGGGTTTAGGCCTAGGCTTCTCGCATTTGTGGCTTCATGAGCTGGAATCAAAGACTTTGCCCCGCCTCGGCTCCTTTGTCGCGCTTCGCACCTCCCGCGCCAGCGTGCCGAGCCGCCTCGGAACTGCTGTGCACCCTTTCTTGCAGTAAGTCTTGCTCCCAGCGAGGCTCCTCGGATGAATGGCCATGCACTCCACCTCGAAGAACGCATACCTGCCAGCTTCAAAGGATTCAAAAGCACACAGAATCACATGTCTCGACCCTAAACAGATGCCACCAGCGCACACTGGGTCATGATCCGAGACGTTGTGTGGTGGGTTGAGCACCTGGTGAAAACAGCGTGCTGCGCTGTGCTCCGCGCCCAGGTTCAAGTCCGACGAGAGCGACTTGCGCCTGGATCTGCTCCACGGAGCCATACTTCAAAGGCCTATATGCAAAGAGACACTGGGTGGTGCGGCACAGTGGAGCAGGGCAGGGCACGGACTCCGCATGCTCTCCGCTGAACAGGACTCGATCTGTCCAGGCCTCTTCTTGGTTCCAAATTCCAAATCCCCCACAAGGTCCCAACAGAGAGAGAGAGAGAGAGTGCGCCACTCTGTGCTGCGGACCGGCACCCGCTTCTTGCTGAATCCGGGGCCTGGCCTGGTGCGTGGCGGGTACTTCGAAATGGCTGACTCCACTACCCCTGTAAGCGCTGCCCAGCGGCACTGCGAGCTTGAAAGTTGGAGGGAAGGGCGGGCCCTGCTGGGCGTCGGAGAAGGGCTCACGCCTGGGCCAACACTGCAGGCAGCCTCGCCCCGGCCACAGAGCACATCAGAGCACAGGGAGGCCGGCCACTGGGACAGCAGGCGTTCGTGGGGAACCTGAATCTGCGAGAGAGAGACAGAAAGAGAATCTCCTACAAAAGGCTCGCAAGGAATTCGGACTTCCAAAGGGCCCTGCACTGAGACATCCGAGGCTCTTCTGCGGGAAGAGCGACGGCTGGGGAGAGTCCGCCATCTCCTGAGAGTGCTTTGGCACATCCCAACTTCAAGGCCCCAGGCCCTTTCCTTCATACCCCCTCTGCATCCTGGCTCAGCTGATCCAACTTCCACAGCTCCTTGTAGCCTTCCGGCTTGCCTCGGAAGCATCTCTCTGAAAGCAACTCACGAGAGAAGCGCAAAACCGCAAGGAAAGCCAAAGCTGACTCGCCGACTCAGGGCTTGCAACGCATAAGCGTGGAAGTCCTGAGCCCCGGCTTCCCCGAAAATTCGCTGCGAGGGACAAGATCAACCTTGATCTTCTGTCCTTCTTGCTCTCCCTGTTGACTAGCCTCATGTTGGTGTCCTGACAGCAAGGCTCCGTAGAAAGAGCGGCTTGCAAGCAAATTTCGTGGTTAGTACAGCCTAGCCAGGGCTGACCCCTATCACGGTAGCGACAGTAATTAATTGCGTTAACAGATTCAAGCTTCAATCACCCGAGGGCACAGAGCCCAATTCTTGGTTTTGGCTGCGCTTCGTGGACGGTCTCTCGTGATCGCGACAATCAGCGGCCGAGGCAGCTAAGCCCTTCTGAGCCCTGGCAATAAAGCCCGTGCCCGTCCCCCATCAGGAAAATCGCCCGGTGAGCAGGAACTGGATACACCTCGGTTTGCCACAAAGCTTTCGGCTGCAAAACTCTTCATCTCTCTTGGCAGTCTTAGGTCCAAGCCATCTGGTTCACAAGCGACTTGAACTTGATCTGGACACCGATAGCCCCCCACAACATGCACGTTTGGGGCTTAGCCTGTAATTCGTCATGCAGGAGCATCCATTTCCGAAAGCCGCAGATCCCAAGTTCCGGCCTCTGTCCAGCACTGCTCCAGTTGCTGGAGGCGCTGTTTCAGATCTCGCAAGCCATACCTGCAAGTCAGCAATGCCAGGCCCAAGCTGGGCAAAGGGGATGTCATTTGCTCTGTTTCTTGTTTACCAACATCGCTACCTGGCTCATCACTCTGCCCCAATCCGCCGTGAAAACTCGCAAAAAAGAAGAAAAAAAAACAGCATGCAAGGTCGCACAACACTTCTACGTCTCTGCACTCTGCACTAACGCGAACTGGCCTGGCCTGGTTGAGTTTGAGGTGGTCGCCGCCAAGTGGCAGTTCAGGAAGCAGAAGCTCCGGTCCTCGGGCCGTCTCGAGGCGCGGCTGCGCGCGGCGCGGCTGGGGGCCTCGGCCCCGAGCCCAGAGAACGAAGCGGCACGCGACGGCGCCTTTGGAGCCTCCCGGAGGCGGAGGCGCGGAGGCGCGCTGCTCCACAAGGGTTGCTTCTGCTTTCTTCGGAAGCGCCCCTTCCTGATTTGATCCTGGGGTCCATCGGCTTCTCTGCCATGCCTCTCAACGGCAAAAGGGGAAAAAACCCTCTCTCCCTCTCCATGCAATCAATCTCGTGCTTTTTTGGGGTCTAGGCCGAAGTCACGAATGTGCTTCAGCAGGTGTGCTGGACAAAACACACAAAGCCTCGGTGCACGAGAGGCGTGGCCAGGTTCAGAAATGTTGATGTTGAATCGTGTTGAAGCTTTCCCTGACCGAATTTCGAAGTCGGCGGAAGGGTCATGCACAGTTGTCTGAGCGCACAGCAGAAGGCCGAACAGGTACACAGGCTGGCCATACAGCACGTAGGCCTAAACAGCTCAAGGCCGCTAGAACAAGCAGACGACAGCAGTTTTTTCTGAAGGGTTTGAGGGGCGAGCCCTGTGGTCAGAGGAGCCTCAACTGGGAGCCGTTACCACCAGACTGCGACTGCGACTGCGCAACGCGAAGCACTGGGCGTCGAGCAGAAACTCTTTCCGGCTGGCAAAGGCCGTGAGTTCAGGGCGCCTTCCCGTCTTTGCTCTGTCGTCGCAGCACAAGAGGCGGCGGTGCCGTGCCCTCCGTGCCCTCCGTGCCCTGCCTAGGAGCAGCTCCACCCATTGCGCCACGGTCTCCGGCCAGCCATAAAAGGTCTGGTTCTTGCCTCGGAGTAAGAGCCGCCAGCCGGGGCCGAGAAGGTCGCCACCTGGGAATCGTCCCAAGGCTGCCGCGAGATTCCTTGAAGCTGCTCGTGCCCTTCATAGCATTGGAGGGCGTCAAGCTGATGATCTCCTGTCAGGTACTCGATGTCCGAACTGGCTCCCTAGGTCCCAGGTCGTCCCTTTTTACGGGCCCTGCATGATGCGATCTTTTTCCCCCGCTCTCCCGGCCACGCTTTCGAAACATTGCGGGTGAACTCTAGAATCAACGCATTCACCACCTGGATGCAAGGAGGGGGCTCGACTGCTGGCACTCCTTGCGTCCTTGACTGCTGTGCAGCTCTGCGGCATTGGGTGCTTCGTCATGAGGGCAGTGCCCAACTCCTGGAAACCTGAGCAACAGCAAATATGGGATACCCTTCTGGAACGAAGTGGGGGAAAGCTCAGAGAGCTGCTTGCGGGCAAGGCACTCGATCAACCGCTTCACCGAAGAAAGTTCGCCCAGGGCCGAGGCGCGCTGCAGCGGAGTCCAGGGATCTTTGTCTCCCCAGCATGCCTCGCATCCCAAGAAACTCCCCTGTTCCAGTCAAGAACTGCTGCCGGGCCACCCAAACGGGAGCAGCCAAACGAGAATCCTGCATGTCGAAATCCACTTCGACACCAGCAAGGCGACGTAGCGTCTGCTCAGTCCTGCAGGAGCTGTTCCAGGAGCGGCCCCGTGGAGTACGAAAAGGTATCCTCGCTTCGCAGCCGCATTTAAGTCAGCCTAGAAGGCTACCTCTGTGCGGGCTTCTGAAAGGCCAGACCAAGCGTCGAAAACCGATTCCGGCGCACCCTGTAGCAAGAGGGGCTCCAGCAAAACATCAACCAGTTCGTCAGTCACCTTCGCATAAAAAGTATCATCGCTAAACCTGCGAGTGATCATGACATAAAACGAAATCACACTGCCAGGCCCGCCTGGGACGAGTCGTAATACGGCTCTTTGAGAATTTCTTTCACGGCGTTCTTGTTGGCTAAAAGGTTGAAGAGAGACCGGCCCACCTTATCTTGCTCATATTCAACGATTGCCCAATGATTGAAAAGCACCGTTCTAACATTTAAAGTTTAAAGGCCAAGTCGCGAACGTTTCCCGCAGCAGGCTCTGCACGAGTTCAATGAAAGGCCTCGCGGTGAAAGCCAGCAGTCTCTGCAGATTCTGTGCATCGGAGACACCGTCGAAGCATAAACTATCCACACAATGTCGGCCTGATCACGGCAGGAGCCTCTCTGAGCAGGAGAACGGCTCCCGACGTCTCACCCGAAGCGACATGAACAAGCTTGACCGCCTCTGCCACGTGCTCCTGTCGAAATCGAGGATTCACCAGCAAGACTCCGCGCGCAAGATCTGGGCGATCAATAGCCGCTTGCAAGCCTGCGTGGGAGACGGCAAAGGATTCACCAAATTCTGAACCTTCCCGACAAGAAACCAATCAGCGAGCCAAGAGAGTTGCCAATCCTCGGAAACTCAAATGCAAACAGCATCAAACAGCCAACAGTCTGAGGATCAGACGTACTCATGGACTGCAGCCCTGGCACAGGAAGGCATCTTCTTTCACAACCTCCTCAAGGAAGTCGCAGACTTGCTCGCTCCAAGTGTAGATGTTGTACCTCCACACCGTTTGCATCATGGGACTAGTGGACTAGTGTTCGAAGCTTGGGGCAGAAGAGACTGCTGAAGCTCAGAGCCGAGAAGCACGGAGCCGAGGGGATGTCGCTGCGGGACCTGGGCGGCACCCAAAAGGCAATAAGGCACTTCCGAGGCTACAGGATAGCTTCAAGCGTTCTGTGAATGGAACAGCTACTGGCAATTAGCAAACCTGCTCATCCAAGCTGCCGAAACCACTTCTCGGCGCCCTGGAGACATGCAACCACCAAACATGAACATGAGTCATGGCCTCGTGGCTTGCGTCTTCGCGTAGTGCCCACCTCCACCTCGAAGAAGCTCGGTGTCCACGACGCTCAAGTTTCTTCGACGCTCCCCGTTTACGGCAGCAGCTTCCTGAAAGTGTCAAGTTCGTGTTGCATCAGGCATCAAGCAAGGTACACTTGATGTCATTCTGACAAGCTTCAGGACTGCAGGGCTCTAGCCGGTCAGTGTAGCCGCTGCCCAGGAAGTCCAGTGCATAAACACGAAGCCCTGCCTCGCGCAGGACTCTGTACCATAGATTTCAACAGGCTTCCGTTGCAGACTCGGAGCAGCCAGGCCTTGGCCAAGTCAGGCAAGTTGCGACGCCAATGATCCGCCTCAGGAGGCGTTCTTCGCTTCGTCTGCTGCGTTGCTTCGCATGCTTCGAGTCTTAACATCTCGCAAAAAAGTCGCGTTGACCAGCAAACCGTGGAGCAAGAGACCTTAGATGCAAAGACTCATTACGAGCACCACAATCACACCGTGGAGGCCCCTGCAACTTGGCCCAGTGTTGTTTTCTCCCAGAACCTGGTATCGCACCTGCATCACATTGCTGCTCCAAAAAGCACAGATGCTCCTGGAATGCTCACTGCCTGGCATCCTCGCCAATTCCAAACTTGATTGGGGATGCCGGCCTCATCTCTGAGAGAGACCAAGACAGCACCTTCATGTTCAAATGCTGAGATCCAGGCAGGACTGGCAGGAGGTACGGCAGGACGGTGTATCAAGAACACGGAAGAACGATGCCAGCTTCCAAGCCCTGCACACCTGGATCGAAGCGAATGCCAGGAGAAAGCATGGCGAACCAACGCAGGTAGGAGGCCAAACGAAGAGCCAGGCTGCTCGGTGCCATGGTGACTTGGCTCTCATGTAGTTGGTAAGCGCTGAATTTCCAGACGCGGTGAAGTCTCCGGACATGTTAGCTGTTAGCCCTTGCTACAACTTCGGCAGCTGAAGTGCTATCGGGCCGGTTGCTGTAATCTTGAGCTCTTGAGCTGAAGTGCAACGGCCAGTTCAAAAAGCCTTGCTGCGACAGGGGCGCTGGGCCCTTCGAGCAGCGTGCTGTGGCAACACGCAACACGACGGAGCTGACACAAAAGTGAATCTCGCACTGGCCTGCAGCCCAACAACTATCACGTCTGCTGCGCCCAGCTTGGCGACCTGGGCTGCAATGAAAAACTGGAAGCTTGCATCTGTCGATGTCACAAACATGCAGAGGGCCAACGATTTACATCGACCTGCGAGTACGCGACTACGAGTACGTCAAACCAAGCTGGACTGGCCAGTTGCCACGTCTCCCAACACTCGAAATGCTTCCCAGATCTGCCCAGCAATCTTGAAGTCGTCACAGTGCTCATGAAGATGTCCACCGCCCACGCAGCGGACATGCACAGATTCGGAGCTTGTTCTTGCTTCTGAGGCATGCTAAGTCCACGGCCGCAGCCTGCAGAACATCTGCAACGGCTGCCTGCGCTTCCTGGCATCACGGGTGGAAAGCGAGACCTTGCAAAGGCAATCACTGCTAGCCGACCTCTTCCAGGCCAGCTCCTTGGTCCTTTCGGTGGTCGCTAATGCCACCAACGTTCCAAGACAGAACGCCAATCTGATCAGGGCCATAGTGAGGAAGGAGGACATTTGTTGAACGAGAGCTTGGTCTCTGGCCCGTGCCACCTTCCGGTTGCACACTCCGGCCTCTAAATTGCGAGAGACACTACATCATCGCAAGTGCATGGTCAAAACGAGAGACTGCCCACACACACTGAGTTAACGACCTTGGCTCCGGAAGATGTGCTTTGCTCTGCTTCTTGCATGACACGACTTATCACCTGCGGTGTGCAAAGCGACATCAACTCAAGCAATGATCTCTGCTCCTCAACACCACAAGCCTCATGCTGCTCCTGCTTTCCCAGCCCGGTGAAATGGTCAAGATATCGGTCGAGAGGAATGCCTTCGACCTGCAGATATCCCTAGCGCCCTGGTCCAATCTTGCGCAGAACATGCTGCCTCCAGACCATGGCAACCAAGGCCGCAATGCCATGAAACCTGCCCAAGCCGCAACAACTGTGTGGATCATCATTTGATATGGTTAGGATTCTAGGATGCAGCATGCTTCCCTTTCGTCTGCCTTGCCTCGGGCAGCTTTTTTCTGGACCCGGCAGTTGTGCCCGCGCCTCGGAACTGGAACACATACAAATAACAAATACAAATGACAAAGTTTTGACATAACTCAGGCATGTTTTGTGGGCTCCTGGCAACAACCCATGCCAATGTCCAGAGGCTTTGGATGCTGTGTCAAATACTATGCTGAAAAGCTTTGTCATTTTCATTGCTTTATGTCAGCACTGTCACTGCTTTGTGTGTGTGTGTAGCTAATCGCTTTGATAGCATGCAGACGTTGCTGACTACGATAATGTGTGGACTCATGTGGTGCACAGGTGGCACCGCTATCGAAACACTGTGCTTTGCACAGGTCCGAATGCTCCACTGTCAGCCTTTCGTGCATGCTCACATGACAAACACAACCCGGTCACAACCCAAACACTGCTGAACTGCAGATCATGAACACCATGCCGCACCTCGCTGTGCCAGTTGCAAGCTGAACCGGCTGAACCCCACTGAATCTGTTGGTGAATCCGCACTACCCAAAAAACCTCATCAGTCACATTAATGATTAATGCATGCACATGTGCAGTCTTGTCAGGATCACTCGGGATGATTCTGCATCCGCTGCAAGTTGTTGCCGACAGATGGCAAACAGGCTCGGCACAACTTGCAAACATCGGGCCCTCACCCCAGCTTGGCTATCAGGTTCCACGAAAGAGGAAGTTGATTGCAAAGGAACTTCTGAGTACTACCAGTGTGGCTCTGATCACCGCAACTGGCTATGCACCACGGAGTTTGAGGATGACAAGCATGCTGGTGTGCGTGCAAGTCAAACCCATCCCACCACCACCCCTTTCAGGCCACCACTGGAAACGATGGCACAACTGTTAAAATCAGAGAAAGAGGTTCTCGCAAAAGCGAATCATATAAATGGATATGTCGCAAAAATGCAATCCAATATATTTCCCAATAACTTGGCTCGGACACTCATGACTGACATGCAACGGACTCACACTTGCATCCACGGTGAAGGGCATATGCACCACCGAGTGGTAGCGCCCTCGGCGAGCACAACGAAGCCAACGAATACTGCCGTGTGTATGCCGATCACCAGGGTTGGGAGGGTGGGAGCTTCGAAATCTCGCCACTTGACCCTGTGGCTGCCATGCATTGAACGTGGTTCGCATGCAGCATCAAAGATTAAATCAAGATGACAAAACAATTTTTTTGAAACTTTGGTGTGCAATTCTTTCGGAGAAAAGACCACTCAGATTCCAGCTTCTCCGAAAACGAATGTCCTAGTTTGCCAGAAAAGAACACTCAAAATCCTAATGGAAACAAAAAACTCAGAAGAGCTTTTGCCCCGCAACAGAGGTACGCACAACTGTACCAGGACCATGGGTTTGAAGAGCACACACACTAACGCAACACGTCGCCAACGCGTGCGTGCAAGTCAAACTCATCCCACTACCACCCCTTTCAAGCCACCACTGGAAACGACGGCACAACTGTTAAAATCAGAGAAAGAGGTTCTCGCTATGCTGGACCCCCGCCACCCCTGGGATTGGCCAGGATTGGGCCTAGTGCATCCTGTACCCTGCAAAACACAGCTTCCGCCAAAAGCGTTTCGAAACAGCTTTCAAATTGCCACCATCAGCTACAACAGGGGCTGATCTGTCAGAAACATGTTGCGAACACCATGGTCCGCCGCTGATTGTCTGCAATACGCTATGTGTTGCTTCAATCGGGCTTCGGATATCTGTTTTTTGGGGTTTTGCACTCTTGGATTTTTTGTTTCTTGGGTTTTGCAATGTTGGATTTTTTGCCTTTTGGGGTTTTGCAACGTTGGATTTTTTTGGTTTTCGGGTGGGTTGTTGGGTTTGTGGTTTCTTGCCTCCTACGCACTGTGCCAAGCTCGCCTTTGAACTCCCAACAACGACTTTACCCCAATCCTGGCTGACATGTTTGCTCTGTCCACCAAAACGTCGGCACGATACGATATTATTTCCAAAAAAAATCCTACGCAGTTGTGTTCAGCAAATCTCATAGGAAAACTTCTCAAAATTCTCAAGCGAAGTTCTGTGGAAAACTGCGCCATGCCCCAAAAGCTTGACAAAAATCGAATGCACAAGGAATGCACGGCACTGGGTAACATGAGACATGACGCTCACTGCTTAGAGCCCTACAGAACCTACACTAAAAAGACTCAGATTTGCGAGCGTGGTGTCGTTGCAATCTCAATCTCTGCACGGTTTGGTTCTGCCTTCGATTTGATGCCACTCTGTGCCCAAGGCATCCACAAGCAAGCACAATCCTCCGTATGACCACTGACATGGCATGAACAAGTGACCTGCAACTACTGCTACATTGCCAGCTTTGCCAGTCTGATAATGCTCACACGATTTACAGCTCAAACTTCTCGCAGTGCTCAATCGCTCCCAGCTTTTTTGCTGAGAACTCCAGGCCGAATCTGCAGCTGGACACCGTACCTGGCCAGGGCGCCAATCCAAAGTCATTCACACAACTCCCGACAGCGCTAGTCCTGTTGCATGCTGCGGCTTTTGCTTGTCTGGGACAGCAAACTGGTAGTCTCTTCGATGGTTCTGCAAAAGTCGAGTCAAGCTCTTGCTTGCCCAGCTCATCCATGCTGCCAATTCACTGCTGAATCCGGGCGCTAGGCTTTATCGGGCATTTCACGCTGGACACGCAAGAACCTGTCTGCACCTACGTGGAAAAGAGCCGACTTGCACTGCACATCCGACGCAAAAGTGCAGGGAAGCATATATAGTAATGGATATGGGCATGGCACAACGAGCAACACTATACAACACAGTTTGCATCACAAATGCCAGCGCAGCAATCCCCGGTCCCGCCACGAAAGTTGGCAGGTTCTCCCTACGTTTCGAATCAAGCAAGATTCTAAAATCTACAATCCACAGGACATGGAGTGCCTATCCCACCTGTTCTGGCGGCGGTGTTGCTGCATTCGATGCTTCGGCCGGGGCTCCGCCAGGCGAGGATTCTTTGGGCTCTGCCGCTGGCAACTCAGACTCAGTCTTCTCTGACTCTTTCGGCTCGGACGATTCCCGCGCCGGCGGCTCAACAACAACAGCTTCGCTGTCAGCAGTCGGGTCATCATGTTTTTTTGACATAGCATCCATTATCGCAGCGACCACTTCAGCCTCACTGGCCAAACTCGCTTTCAAGGTCTACTTGTCTGTCATCCCTTTCAGCTTCTCCAACTCTTCATGCCGTCGTTGGAAGGCCAAACCAATGCTGGGGCTCACGCTCCCGTGAACAACGATTGGCCACCTCAAACCGATGTTGCACGTGTGGCATAACTCTGCAATGGTGGCCGTTTCCAAGGAGCAGGAAGCTTTGAAGTCGGCGATAGCAGCAAGCCCCAGGCTTCGGAAGAAGCCTGCCTTCTCGAGGTTGTGATGACGCCCTCCACTCCTTTCCGCTGCATGTAGCCCACAAGCTGAACAGCACATGTGATCATGACGCATCGGGTGCCGACGGTATTCAATCTCACACACGCCATGCCTGCACACTCTGAGGAGACCTTGTCATACGTTGCATCGATCCCAAAGACAGACAACAGGATCTGCTGCTGGGCGCATGCTGCAAGAGCATCCTTGCCAACAACACTGCCGCGTCTGAACATCTTGCCCACCTCCAATCCGAAGTCGAAGCGAACATCTGCGGCATCCAAGTTCTGTTCTGGCTGCTGGCACTTGTTGTACTCCTCCACGACATTGAAGAACACGCGGAAGGGCTGGAGCTTGTCGTAATCTTCACAGGGAGGCGCCGGAGAGTCTGGAAGTCCAAACCTGCCAATGAACTGCTTCACCGGCACCTCTTCATCTTGAAGGCAGACTTGCAGGCCTTCCAGCCTGGGGGCCCAGAGCTTCGTTCGGGTTTGATCTTAAAGGTTCAGGGTTTAACCACAACTCCAAAGCTCAAAGCCCGAAGCCCAGACCCTTCAGACCCCTCGAACCGTTGTCCAAAATCCTATCCAAAAGCCACGGTCCAAAGTCCGAAACCCAAAAACCCAACAACAACCACAACACTCGGAACATCTACCTGGCACTGCTGCCGCACAACATAACCTTTACACCCCTACTTTCGGTTTGGATATTATATGTACTTAGGGTGAAGCTCCACTTCGATCCGTTTCGCAGCCTCCGAATCTCCCTTTCCAGACCCCCATTCTCGAGCCGAGAATGGGGGTCTGGAAAGGAGCCAAGGCAGTGTTCGATTGTGTGGTTCGTGGGTTTTGCAGTCTCGCTTTTTTGTTTTTTTTGTGGTTTTGCAATCTTGGATCGTTTATTCTTTGTTTTGGAGACTTGGATGTTTGGCCTCTCGTGTTTTGTAATGTTAGATTTTTCGTTTTTGTGGTTTTGCAACGCTGGATTTTTCTGTTTTTTTATGGTTTTGCAACGTTGGATTTTTATGCTTTCGGGTGGGTTTTTGTTTTTGTGGGTTTCCTGCCTCGTACGCAGCGTGCCCAGCTCGCCTTTGAACTGCTCCGAAGAAGCCAAGGATTTGGATTGATCGTGACAGGTTGGTGTCATCCACTATCCGAACAGTGAAGCACCAGTGCGAGCAGTTCAAGTAGAAGGCCTATGAGCAACTCAGCAAGCAGAAGGAGTTCTTTGAATCGTTTGAGCGCGACTCCGACGACAGCATGAAGGGCTGGGCACGGGGGAGTCCTTGTGATTGTCCACGCCCGGTCCACCGGCACCGGCCTTGATGTCGTCCTCCGCGATGTCGGTGTCCGGCTGCAGCTCCAGCACGTCGAGAAGAAAGCCACTGAAAACAGCTTCGCCGTTGACGGCTGAAGCCTGAGCGACTGCTGAGAAGCCCATGCTGGCTCCCGTGCCGTGCTTGCTCAACAACTCCGACGGTACTTGTCCACGTCCTTGGTCCGTCGCTTTCTTCTTGGTGTTTCCCTGCATCGAGACACCTTTCTCGTGCATGTACTGCTGCCTCCAAGTGAGAAGATCTTTGACACCCACCCAGATTCGTAGAGAACCGCCCGGGCCCTGCCTGTCGAAGAGCGTGTGTAGGTCGTGGTTCCGCACCTTGAGAACCCATTCGGTCCACTGTGTCTCAGCTTCACTGGCACTCTCCTGGCTGCCCCGCGCCGTGGGAGCGAATTCCAGGTACACCCCCTTGCTCATGAACCCTGAGGAAGCTTTGACGGTCTCGATGCATTGTTGCATGAGGTTCCACGTCCCCCGGCGCCGACCGGTGCAAACCGTCGCTTCTGGGTATTTGGCCATGTAGTTCTGAACAAAGGCATAACAGGCTTCTTCGTCTACCCGAGCCTCCGAAACGAATTTCCGGGCCTCTTCTTGCTTGTAAACATTGTCCACCGCCCGCTTTCAACTCCAACAGCCAGGCAAATTGGGCGCTACCTCGTCGCCTGGGACCTTTGTCTGGCATCCACGGCACTTCAGAGGCTTCGCAGCTTTCGCCTTTGCGATGCTCTTATTAACGCCTTTGCCGCCGGCTTTACCGCCGGCTTTGCGAGCCTTCCCGCGGCCTTTCCCATGGATTCCCTTGGAATTCTTGTCATCGGCACTGGGACCACTAAAGAACTTTCTCGAGAGCGGAGAGGAGTATGCAGCTGATAAACAATTTCTTGGGCACCACCATTCGCAGTGTGAACGTTGCGAGGACGGACCATGCCCTGAGTACACCAATATCCACAGTTCCCAGTGCGACAACCGATGTGGATCAGCTTTCATCAGGTGGACACGCACATTGCATGAATGCTTTTGGAAGCATTCCTGGAAGATCATGTCTGCATGGTATCCTGCCTACGAAAGCCATACGGTGAGGAATGAATCCATTTGGCCTGCTTTCTGTGGTAAGAAGGCATACAGGTGTTGCCCGCACCTCCAACAACAGATCCTCACTTATGCACGGGAATAGCAGCAGGTACTGCTTCTCATACTTGTGGCAGTGTGTCGTTCTAGAACTTGATGCAGCTGACAAAGCTCTGCATGAACTTCCGAAGACTCGGCAGCAGGCTCGCAACCATCGTAGGATTGCATTTGCAAACGCTGGATCTTCTTTGGAGGTTCCTTGACATGCTGTTCTGCTGCCTTCCATGCCGGAAGTTCCCACTCTCCACCAGCTACACTCTAGAGGTTTGCTGAAGATTGCTTCCATTGTTGGAACTCGAAGAGACAGCGGCCAAAACCTCCAATGCAAGTGTGAAAACAAAAAGGTGTCCGAACGAAGATGGGCAGCTTGGCCGGCTTGGCCGTGGGATGTTCTGAGCATGCACTGTCGGCCACCGGGGTCGCTTCTGTTTTTTGCCAGTGCCTCTTTTGAGGAAAAGACAACAAGAGAGAAACTGCCGTAGGCAGAAAAATCCCCTGACAGACAAACTCTTTGGCCTGAAACGCCCTCCACGGGAAAAAACAAATTCAGAACACGATGAATTTTGTGGTTGATCCGAATGTTGTCTTGGGGCAAGTGTCCATATTTTTCCGTCTCGTGGCAAATACACTGCATGGATGGATTTTTTTCCGTGGGAGCTTTGGAAGTGCCTGCAGAGCTTTTGGAAAACCATCAGACTTGCTACTTTGCTTGAAGGAGTGTCAAAACAAGCTCGTCCGACAGTTGATCAAGATGCCAGCTTGTTGATTAAGATGCCAGCTGGCGATGAAAAGCGTATTTTGAGTCGGCTTTTTGTTGCTATGGCCGCAAAATGGGTTTTGAGTTTGTATGAGCTTCTTCTCTTTGAACGGGAGTTCGAGCGGGCAGGCTTAAGGGGGGCTTCAAAGGAGGCTTTAAGGGAGGCGACAAAAGGGGGTTGAAGGGAGCTTCAAACGAAAGCGTGACGGCGGAAAGGGTGACTTGAAAGAGGGCTTTGAAACGGCTACTGTTGAGGAGCTTCAGCTCGAACGGTACTTTCGTTCACTTTCTCGCGATTTGTGCTGCTCTTCGCCTAAGGAGGCTTGAGGGAGGGAAGCAGTCTGAGCTGAAGCCTCAATCCTTTTTTTTTTTTTTTCCAAGACTTCGAAGCTTCTAGCGGGTGTTGCGACTGTCATTGGCTCAAGACACGTGAACCAGCAGTTAGCTGTACGTGCAAGAAAAGAGAGAACTGTCCGAGTGCTGTGAGTATGTTTGCCAGCGTAGTGCAGCAAGCTTGCTCAAAGTGCTTGGTTGCTTTTTTGTGGTCGTGGACGCCAGAATACATGCGCAGGATGACTCTCATGGAGTCTGTGCTGCTAGAGGAAAAGCACAGTAAGTTTACTTTGGTGGCAAGTTTAGCGCCTGTTGTGTTTTCTTTGCGCAGGTGACACAGATGTTCCAATCACATGCATCACACCTGCACGTGTGGTTGCCTGCAGCCAAGACACCGCACAAGTCGTACGTGACATTGAAATAGTCGTATTCACAAGCATTCTTGATGACATCGGCGGGTGGCGCCGGTAGAATCATGTCGTGGCCTTGTTTGCAAAAAGGTCCATGCACCGAGGGTTGGAAGCTTGACGCTTCTTTCTTGATCGGGCTTAGTTCCTTCTAGCTTTCTTGGAAGCAGGCTTAATGTAAATAATTTCCAAATCACTTCCGCTGCTTTCTGTGTCAGCCTCAAATATGCTGCTTGCACTTCTGTCTGCCGCCGCCTGGGATGAGCATCTTGCCAAGTTTTAATCTCTTTCAGCAAGTTGTAGAATGGCTCTACGCGAAAAGCAGAACATCTCTGCCGTGTCAGAAACTCTGCAGGCATGTTCAGCGCAAAAAGACACCACCTTTTGTCTTGCCAGAGGCTCCAAATGAAGGCACCGCCGCGATTCAGGAAGTACAAAGCCGAATGCCCAAATTGCAGAACCGATGTGCTCGGAAGGCGCCTCAGATTGACCAAACATGTTTCTCTTGTCATCGGTCACCCTGATGCTGCAAGTGGCTTGCCGGACAAGGTCCTGCGACGCACTTGGCTTGCTTCTAACTGGTCGATCAAATCAAGAATGTTCTGCACGAAAGTCTCACCCTCACCTCAGCGGCGTCAGCTTCCGGACCCCCAAAAAAGCTCGACGCAGGCTTTTCGAACTCGAGGTTCACACTGGTGTTCGAACTTGGGTGGGTTCAACACCAGAACTCGGAGTTTAAATATTGTGTTCTAATCCGGAGTTCAACTCCGGTCCAGGTTTGAACTTGGAGTTCAACCCTAAGTTCCTCTTCCGCTCCCAAGTGTCGAACCCAGGGTTCCGGAACACTGCAAAAATCCATGCTCATGAAGCACCTCCAACAAGATTGAAAAAGCTGGCTTCTTTGCAAAATGCAGCTCCACTAGACGGCTCTTGCGGCTGGTCTTTTTTTCAGACCCGGAAATGTCTTTTCTAGACCACGACCTTTTGCTTTTTGTTCGACATCCGCGGTCCAAAAAAGACCTGATCTTTTTTTGGCCCCAGAGGCCAGAAAAAAGACAAGTTGGAGGCCGGAAATTTTTTTGTTTCATTGTTATTTTCTTTGCTTTTGCGCCCTATTTTTTCGATGACACACTTTTCAGCTCCTAAAAGCGATGTGCTTCTTCTTTTTGTGTGTGTGAGAAGTTATAGTTTGCTTACGTTAGTTTTTGTGCAGTTTGCGTTGCAAAACTGATTGTGGCGCTTTTTGTTGTGTTGTTTGATATATCATGTGTGCGTGCTTCTATCTTTGCAGATCAGAAACAAATTTGAGGCCCAGAAAAGATCCGAAAAAAGACACGGGGTCAGTTTCGAGATGTTGGTCGAGAAAAAGACGGCTTTAAATCGTAGAGTGGAAGTCGAAAAAAGATCGTAATCTTTTTCTAGATCTCGTCGTGGGGTTGAAGAAAAGATGGAGGTCGGAAAACACATGTGGGTCGAAATCAAGATGGACCAAGCGCGGGGTCCCGGATTGCAGTGCAGCACGGCTGAGAAGTTGAGGGATTTCTGGATCCGTCTTGCCAGTTCTCGAAACTATCTCGCAAAACCTGGTTTCCATGCGTCTCAAACACGAAAAACGTGTGAGTTCTTGGAAATTCACACAATGAAAGGAGGCTTGTGCAATACAAGGTTTGTTTTCAAGCTTCTCCGTGCCCCACTGTTCCGCGCATTTTTGTTTCATGAGTCAGAAGCCTGTTCTCATGGACTCCGGAGGAAGTCTGAAAAACTCAATTGTTCATGTCCATGCGACGTTTTACGAAACCAGAATACATTCTTCTAAGTGCTTGGAAATCTGGATCTCGCCGCAAGTTGCTCCACCACGAAGCTCACTTCGGAGAAAATTTCGTTTCACTCGCTTTTCACGCCCAAAAAAGCTTCTTCACAGTGCGTTGGCGCATCTATGATCTTAGGAAGCGTAGCGATGCATGCCAGTGTGCAGAGACGAACGCATTCAAACATATTGGAGAGGTAAAAAGGGTTTGAAACCTTGTTGCAGTTTTTTCTGTGTCTATTTTGTTCTTTCAGCCTTTGAAAAGTGTATTTCTTTTTTGTAACCTGTTGCGAAGACGTTGGTTTGAAAATTGTTGTAGAAAGAGCATGAACGCGTTCACCGTCGATATATATGTATATATATATATATATCTATACATATGTATATGTATAAGTATATGTATATGCGAACGGACTGCGATGCCTTGTCAAGTTCTAAGGTGTCACTATAAGAGCTGTGAGCAAGACCGTGTAAAGTGCAAGAGAAGGGGGCACGCTACGCGTCCCTCGACTCTAAGGGGGCACGCTACGCGTCCCTCATCTTTACCTTTCTATGTGACCGCCCACGCAACGTTTGGCTCAAGTCAATGCCCATAGCTAAGTGCTATAAGTGTCTTCTATCCTGAGCAATCAGAGCTATCCCGTTGCACAGACGAACCGCCGCCGGCAGTGAGTGCAAAAGGAACGGCCGCCGGTTCTGCCTGCATAGGATTGCACGTGTGGAAGTGTGAGAGAGACAGGGTCCAGTCTGTGGAGAGTGCAAGCCAGCCACACCTACATTCATTACAGCTCTGGTGGGGAGAGCAGCAACCTAGTCGAGATCAATCCCCCACGCAGGTTATCAGCCGTACGCGGCTCTGCCTTTCTACAGCAACGACTACTTGATCTACTACGACCACAATGAACTCGGGATCAAGCCAAGATACGACAATGACTTTCGGTGCCGATGTGGCAGCGCCAGCCGTTGGTGAATCAACAGCTGATGACACAGTGGTGCAATCCGTTGATAGCTCCACGGAAGATGACAAAGGTCAATCTTCTGCGCTTGCCATTGCAAAGGCAGTTCCCAAGGTGAAAGCAAAGAGTCTACCAAGAGCATCTACGCCTTCGCGTCCGACATCCACAGGTTCGAGGACGGGCAAGGCTCCCGAACGACGAGCCGAAGCGTCTGGTTTTCAGGCACCTCGGACTACGTCCAGGGCCAAGGACAAAGGAGTGAAGACCTTGGAAAAGAAGTCAAGACCATCATCTTCGAGAAGCTCTTCAGCACGATCAAGGACTTCGGTTACTCGTGGACGTGACAAGTCCATGACTTGGAATCGGATGGTTACCAACCAGCCACGCGATGCTGACGATCTGGATATGACTCTGGACACTATCCCAGCACGTGGTGATGCGTCATCTGTGGCCACGCCAGCCATAGCCGATGGTCAGAATGCTTATCAGGAGCTGACGATTTCGCAACAGTTCGAAGCATCGAACCTTGCACAGCAAATGTACTATCGCAGTCAGATGCAAGAGTACGAAGGAGTTGTCCAGACCCTGATGGACAAGATCAAGGAGATGCAACAAGAAGATGAAGGATCTGGAATTCGCATCGAAGAATTGGAACGACAACGTGACCATGCATGCTTAGCCATGAGGCACATCAACAATGTCAATCAGGAGATGAAGCGAGACTATGAAACAGCTTTGTTTCGCATGGATGAACAGAACTCTGCTCAACAACGTCAAGCACATGCCGTTGCCGAGGAGTTAGCTCAACAGCTACACGTGTTCCGCACGGAAGCAGCCACTAACTTTGTGCAGTTGGAGGCAAGAGCGCAAGGCGATGGTGAGCTTATGGCACGTGAGTATGAGCGTCTGACTCATGAACTTCATGAACATGCCAGAGAGAACTTGTTCCTCCGGTCGAACACAGCAAGTTCGGAACAAGCCTTACAAGCAATGCAGGAACGATTCCACTTGGTCAAGAACCAGGAGTTGCGGGCCGTGAACGAGATCCAAGGGCTAGCTGGAAACAGCGCAGCCATTGATCAAGAACGACTTCGGCTTCGCGAACGTCTTGGTGAAGAGGAAGAGTACCGCAAAATGGCTGTGAGGAGGATGCAAGATGCAGAGGATCGACTTCATCAGAATGAAGATCATGCAAGGCGAGCACTGCCTACCTTGCACGACGAGCTGAGTGAACTCAGGAAAACGCTCAAAGCACAAGAAGATCTTCAAGCGAGGACACGCAGCGAATTGGAGGCAGCGCGGAACTCCAACTATGGAGGAGCGACACGGCCTTCAAGCATGCCCATGTCTTCGAGGACTACTGAGTCTGGCTGGGAGCACGTAGGAAAGGAAGTAGTGCCTGCATTTTCCGTAGGAGGTGAGGTACGATCCCCTGAAATACGGTCCCCAAGTCAAGTTAGTCCAGTCGCCAAAGAGAAGTTCGCATTCTCGGAATCGGACAAGGACAAGAACCTTGTGATGGATGGAATTCCATTTACCGGTGGAAACTTCTTCACTGGCCGCAATTCAATGCCAATCGTGGCGGATGCAATGCCCGAGCACTACGTGCCAGGTATTAGCAGCCCAGCACTTGCGCGTTCCACGCCTAGTGCAGCCACTTTGTTCGGCATACCAAGCGGATTTCATGGGAAAAGTGATGCGGCAGCCGTGCGTGATCGACAGCTACGCGAACTCTTGGAGGATCGCGGGATGTTGGGATCGAAGTCCACAGCATCTGCCAGCTCCTCAAGACCTGTTGGTGTCGACGGCATCACCGCATCTACGAAGGGCAACGACCTCATTGGTCCCCCTATTGCCTATGACGATTCCATTCATGAAGCAAGGAGACGTCAGATCGAGAAAGAGGTCGCGGAACGGTACGAGGAGAAGATTGCCGATCTGCGAAGCGAAGTACTCAAGGCCCAGAAAGCCGAACAACGTCTCAGAGCTGATCGTGATGAGTGGAGATTATTCGCTGAAACGATTCAGGAGGATAATGGAGACGATGACGGTGACGAAGCTGGCGACGAGAATGAAGATGGAGAGCATGATGAAGGAACCGGCACGGGGTATGATCCTCCAGACCCGCCTGATGATGATGATGACAAGAAGAGAAGCGGTGGAGGCAAACCTGAATCGGATCCTGGCTCTCATGCGCGTGATCCTGATGGAGATGCAGATCCTGAAGTCACGGAGGTGAGAATTTCCAGGAGGGAGGCCGACAAAGTGACCGTTCCTCCATGGCCTACTCTCACTCACCTCAACAACTGGCGATCCGTATGCACGGCGAATGTCTTAGGAGCATCAGCCGATCCAAATCATGAGGACTGGATGTTATGGCTGGCACCAGCATTCAACCCATTCCCTGATGTCGAAGCACTGAACGATTCAGGACACAAGAAGTTCAAGAGCGTAGACGTCAAATTGGGGATCGCAATGGTCGCAATGCTACGCGCTGGTGGTGACAAATCTGCTGACCTGTACCTGGAGGTGAACCGGAAGGCCAACGATTACATCAGCAGGCCCGAAGGGAAGATCATCAAAGGACGACAAATCATTGCGATGATGTATGAAAGTTTTCGAACGCATGATCGTCTCGACATGATCATCACTCTCGAGTATCTGGTGAAGCTCCAGTACCAAGGCGACAACAAGCTTCATACGTTCAAGCAGACGTGGTTGGAAGTTCTGGGACGGATGAGGCCAGAAGACATACCATCCAAAACAGCTCTCCGTGATTGCTTGTACAGCAAGATCAAGGACTCGCCCGCAATGAAGATGGAGTTGGGCATGCACTACGAACACTTGCCCTACAATCATGAAGACCGATCGTACGACAATTTGATGAAGATCATTGACCGTACCATCATGCGGAGACGAGAACAATCAAATCTCACTCAGACCCAAATTGGCTTGCGCCAGATGCTTGAGGGCAAGGATTTGCTTGCTGCACCGGCCAAGGTACCTGAGAAACCAACGCCTAACGCAGCTCCATCCGCAAAGGTCAAGGCTTCGCCGACCAAGCCGGATAAAGCAACACCTGTACTACCTCAAAGCAAAGCGAAGAGTCATGCGAAGACCAAGCCAAAGCCCAAGAAGAAGACGAGGAGTGAGTCAGCGGACAACAGAGGCGACAAGAGCAAGAAGCAAATCCGCTGCAAGTTCCATTTCACAGATGCAGGGTGTCGAAATGGTGACAAGTGCCCATTCAGTCACTCGAAGAAGACTCCAGAGCGACCCTTTACGCCGAGGACGAGAACTCCAAGTCCATCTGGAGGAGGAGGAAACAGGATATGCTACTCGTTCAAGAACACAGGCTCGTGCTCAAGAGAGAATTGTCCTTTCAAGCATGAGGCAGCAGCTACCCCAGCTCCGGAACCAAAGGCAAAAGCTAAAGCCAAATCCGAAGCAAAGGCAGCTCCAGCGAAGCCGAATGCCAAGGCCAAGGCGCTCCCTGCGGCACCCGCCATCAGATTGTGCCGAAGGTGGAATCCATCAGCCCCGGCGATATGGAAGCGATCTTCAAGACAAGATGAGGAGGAGTCAGATTGTCCATCCGTTGACAGCGACGCTGATTCGGATTGTTCAACAGACGACGAATCCTCGGGACCGACTACGTCGACCCGAAAAGAGATAAAGCGTAATGTGACATTCGCCGATGACGTGAAGTTCATTTCTTCGTGTCCTAGAAGATCGAAGAAGGACAAAGAGCGGAAGGTGAAGTACGTCGACATGGAAGCGCTTGTCAACGATGAGGATCGCGCCGTGAATTTGGAATTCGCCAAGCACAAAGCGAGATTGAGGGCACAGATTATGAGAGACATGGTTGACGACGATGATGATCAATGCGGAGATCGAGTTTCATTCGTACGAATCCCAGGAACGTCTCGGGTGGAAGAAGTCTCCTTCTACGACGGTGAGGATTCCATCGTTGAGCGTGAACTCGATGCTGCACACAGCAAGCGGATCATCAATCAAGGTGTATGCAAATGCATGGTTCAACCAGTCATCCTCAAGAAGAAGATCAAGTTTCTCATGGACACTGGGTGTGGCCACGACCTCATATCTCAGAAGAAGATCGAGAAGCATAGTCTCGAGACACTCGTGACTCCAGAGCCCATATCATTTCAGACAGCAAATGGAATCACCGATACCGATCTCGTGTCGAATTTCCAGACTGAGTCGTTCGAGGAACCGATCAACGCTTACGTGTTGGATGACACACCATCGGTGCTTTCCATAGGCAAGAGATGTATGAACTTCAACTACGGGTTTGTGTGGCCACCCGGAAGGGAACCATTCATGATCAACCCGCAGGGCAAGAGGATATCTCTGTTCGTGAACGGTGACATCCCGTACATTCGCGCCGGGAGTTCCAAATCACTTGTTCATGATGATCCGGAGGCCAAAGCGATCACCGAAATCTTCAAGAGCGTGCTAACCGCGGGTGATGTTGACGTCAGTGTCGCAGCTGCCGCTGAAGCTGCACCAAGCGAGATTGAAGCAGAAGAAGAAGGTGACGATCATGAACGACCTCCTGATCCTGAACCCCAAGAACCTCCTATAGAAGAAGTGCCAGAGTCCGAGGCCGGTCGACCTCCGGACGACGACGAAGGAAAAGGAGTGGGTGAAATTCCATTGGACGGTGACGATGAGGTGATCATTGATGTGGAAGGCGACGGTGCGCCGAGCCGCAAGGCCAGAGTCGGAACACTGAAAGCCGAAGCCAAGACGTTGGCACATCTGTGTACTCATCGCTACCGCAATCCATATTGCGAATCGTGCATACGCGCGAAGATGAAGCACTTGCGGACACAACGAGGTGCGTTTCAACGTGTGATCAAACACTGGGGAGATCTTGTGACGTTCGACTTCCTCGATATGCGCAAGGCCGCCGAAGCAGGTATCGGACTCGATGATGGAGCACGTGAAGTTCTAGTCATCAGAGACATCGCCACCAAAATGATCGCAGCGATTCCCACGGCTTCAAGGAGCACTGACGAGGTCGTCATGGCCATCAGACGCCTAATGGGAAGACGCAAGATTCATATGGCGTATAGTGATGAAGCACCAGAGTTCGATTCAGCTATGGCGCAGTTGAAGATCGTGATAGATCATTCCCTTCCAGGGAAACCCAGTAACAATTCACTCGCTGAACGATCAAATCAAGAAGTGATC
Source organism: Symbiodinium sp. CCMP2592 (assembly GCA_905221615.1). Taxonomy (NCBI): domain Eukaryota; class Dinophyceae; order Suessiales; family Symbiodiniaceae; genus Symbiodinium; species Symbiodinium sp. CCMP2592. The sequence continues at coordinate 14,545 of CAJNDT010000931.1, read as the reverse complement.
AACACAGTCGCAGCATCCATGCTACACGCCGGATTACCCGCTCAATACTGGTCTTTTGCGCTGAATTGCGTGATGCAGAACCTCAACATCGAAGACGTGGAGGGCGACGGTGATTCAGCATGGAAACGTATGACTGGAAAGGACTTCGAGGGAAAAGCCATACCCTTTGGGGCCAAAGTCTTCTTCAAGCCTACGGATACAAGGCCGAAGACATATGGCAACAAGTTCGATCCAAAGGGGATCCCAGGCATTTTCGCCGGATACATCATCACTGCTGGTCAAGGATGGTCCAAGAAGTATCGCGTGTGGGACATGAAGGAATTTGCCAATGCGAACTTGTCAATGGACGCATCTGTTCCCAGGAAGTTGATGAGACCGTACGAGACAGAAGTTATCTACTTCCCAGAGGAGATAACGTTTCCCCTGAAAGCCGAGTACGAGAGGATGAACTCAACCATTGAGGGACTAAGGGACAACGTTGACCTCGCTGGCAAGGAGATAAAAGACGTCGATGACGGGGATGACGGTCCGCCTGGAGGAAATGGTGGCAACGGGGATGATGATGATCAAGATGGTCTTCTTCCTCCACCGGATCCCGGAGAAGATCCCGACTTACAGGACATAGATCCATCTGACATAGAGACGGAGCCGTCTGGCGAAGTCTTCAAGTCAGCAGAACATGAAGCTATTGATGCTATAGGAGACAAAAGACTCGAAGAACTAGACGAAGAACTAGGTCTACGTGCAGCACCGCCTCTTTCTGAACCAAAGGTCACTGGAAAAGATCGACGATCGCCCCGCGAAGTCGGTCCAACCGGTAGACTCATCCCCGAAGGAGACATCGAAGAACCTGGAGAGATTATCAAGATCTTGAAAGAAAAGAAGTTGGCTCCCGAGGAGATTGAACATTGGAGTACGGGGAAGAAAGGGGACGGCATTGTATATCTCACCGATGATGGTGAAGCCTGCAAGATCGACAAAAGGGGAGTTCCGTACAAGATCCGAAGTGATGGTCGACGAGCACTTCCTACACGGCGACCTATCCATTCCTATTCTCCGGAAGCATGGAAGAAAATGAGCGAAGCGGAGAAGAAGGCAGCGTACAAGAAAGACAAGCGAGACAAAGCTCGAGTTGCCAAGAAGGACCGGAAGAAGGCTGTGATAGGGAAGAAGATAGTCACCAAGATTTTGGACAACATGATCTTTCCCAAGATTGTTCCATGTGAAGAAATTGATCTGCAACTCAACGTGTCCATTGACGACGACGATGGATGGTCTTGGGCACAATCCTATGTGGATCAATACACACAAGAACAATTCTTGGCAGACGTCGTGCCGGCCGTTCCGGCACACATGGTCATGGATGACAACTGGATTCCGTCTATGCCGTGTACGACTTCTCACAGAAACGTACATCGGGAAAAGAATCAGGCAGGAGGATCATGCTTCAATGCCATGGTCACTCGACCCGTCACACGCAAGGAGATGGTCAACAACCCCAAGGCCATGGAAGCTTTCATGAAAGAATGGAAGGGATTGTGGGACCAAGAGGTGTTTGATTTCTCAACTACGCGTGAATATGACGACGTCGTCGCTGAGGCAAAGAAGAAAGGTGAGAAAGTACATATGGCGCGAGTACATGGACTGATATACGAGAAGAACTATCAGCTCAAAGAGGACGATCCTGCCAGGAAGTTCAAAGGGCGAGGTGTACTACTCGGTGATCAGGTCAAAGACCAGAACATGGAAGCCGCATTGTTTCAGGATTTGGGGAATTCCCCGGCTACGTTTGACGCCTCACGGTGGGCAGATTATTACGGATGCCTTCCTGGCAACGATGTCCAGATGGCGGATGCTATCCAAGCATACATTCAGGCGAGATTATCGGGCACTCCATGTTGGGTTGAACTGCCTGATGAAGCCTGGCATCCATCTGCGAAACGGCATAAATTCCGTAGGCCTGTGTGTCGCCTGATCAAAGCTCTGTACGGACATCCTGACGCAGGAACCATGTGGGAACAACATTGCCATACCGCGGTACAGAAAGTAGGATTCAAGCCGATTGGCGACGAATGGCCATCATTGTATTTCCACCCGCAGATGAAGCTCTTACTTGTCATCTACGTGGATGATCTCAAGATGGCAGGACCCAAAGAGAATCTACCCAAGGGTTGGGACATGCTGCGCCAAGAACTCCGATTGGAAGAAGAAACGCCACTAGGTTTGTATCTGGGTTGTCGCATCTCCAAGGGCGAGGCAACGTTGCATGACAAAACGAAGGTGCAGACCGTTACCTACGACATGGAGACGTACCTGGACATGACAGTCAAGAAGTACTGCGACGTGACTGGGTTCGATCCGACAAAATTCAAGACGGTACCATCGCCGAGTCCGGCTGAGGAGACTAAGAATCACCCAGCTCGCGCTCCGGCACAGTCAGGTAAAAGCCATCGATGCACGTGGTGTGGACACACCATGCCTGTTGATAAGGACGGTCGGCTTGTTCCGCCTCCACCTATTCCCAAGGCGCCAGAGGAAGAGGAGATCAACGAGGCTAATCGCGGCGCACTTGCTCCGCAGGCAGCAAGCATTCTCATGAAATTGCTTTATGCCGCGCGCATTTGCCGCTTTGATCTTCTGCGCAGTATCAACAATCTCGCACGCAAGATCACGAAATGGACCAAGAAGGAGGATGCTCTTCTTCATCATCTCATGGCCTATGTGCACCAGTCCAAACATCACATGATGATTGGATGGGTCGGGAACTCCTTGGAGGACTCGTCCATCGGGCTGTTTGCAGATGCGGACTATGCAGGTTGTGGAGAAAGTTTGAAATCTACCTCCGGTGCTCACTTGCACATTCAAGGTTCTCACACAAGATTTCCCTTGGCGGGACTTAGCAAAAGGCAGGGGTGCTTGAGTCATTCCACACCTGAGGCCGAGATTGTCGCGGCCGACTTTGCCATGTCACGTCTTGGATTGCCTGCTATCACGTTGTGGCAGCAGCTTGGGGGGCAAGACCCCAACTTCGTCTTCTACGACGACAACCAGACCATGATCGGGGTGATTCGCACGGGCAAGAATCCGACTATGCGTCACTTGGAACGTACCCACGGCATCTGCATTGGATGGATGCATTCTATCTTTCAGGAAGGTTACGTTTCTCTTGCCTATGAGGTCACTGCCAAGATGTCCGCGGACATACACACCAAGTCGTTCAAGGATTCTGTGTCCTGGACACACGCGTGTCAGCTCATCAACATTTTTCCGCCGGCTCTCATTGGCTCCCAAGAGATTATGGATCTGATGCGCCCTACTCATACCCAAAGCACGGATGAGAAGGGCCAACAGCATTACTCGTTCAAGAGCGAGGTGCCTTGTTTTCCTTACACGCAGACGCCGATCCTCCCTCAGGTGTTGTATCGCGCTGGATTGTCGAGTAAGGAAGGCTTGCAAGAACATGACAGTGTGGACCCCATCCTGGTTGTCAAGTTCCCGCGCATGTTGCGGGGGCCGCCTTCCGCGTTGCCGCCTGGTCGTTACCTTCGGTCGACTTGGATTCTTCGTGAAGGGCAGTGGCACCAGATGGAGGACCGTGCTGCTATCCTTGATCAACCGGGCAAGTTCGACCGCTATGTGGAGCGTGCTGTGTTTCAGTACCATCCGGTCCGGGGGCATTTGCGCCCCGCCGCTATTGCGGACGTCCTTGCGCCGCCGTTTTTGCCTCCTCCTGAACCGCCTTTGGGCCAGTCTTATGTGCGCGCCCTGCCCGCCAAATGGCGAGCGGTGGTTGTCACACTGGCGCGTGCCATCCATGGGGGGTACCAGGGCTTTACATTGCCTCTTTGTTTCAACGGCCAGTCCAAAAGTCAAGCCTCTCAATTCGGTTATGACCAATGGTCGTCAGTGTACGAGGATGTATGGCATGATGCGGCTGAACAGAAAAGGGAATATCAAGGATATGATGGAGCAATTGTGCCTCACGTGGTCAATTTCGCCGAAAACAAACCCAAGGAGGGCCTGGTGATCCAATTCCTCGACCACGATGGAGGGTTGGTCCATACTTACAAGAATCCTTACAGCCGGTGGAAGTACCGTATCACTATCAAAGATGCTCCAAAAGCAGTGACGGTGTGGACATTGGTAGGGGTCGATGAGGAGAACTGGTGGAATGAGTATGCTCCAGGCAAGGATTGCATTGCGCAGCATGCTCCCGATTCTCACTATGACCCTGGGCTGCAAGTAAATGTTCTGAGTATGGGGCGAGAAGTTGACGACGCCATGTGTGCCTACCTCTTCGATGTGGTGGAAGCAAGGAAAAACAACCCTAACTCCGTGATCTTCATTGGTGCAGGGGTGTTAGGCAAGAATTCGTGGCTGAGTCGGAAAATCGCTGACAACCCTGAAAGGGCCAAATTGCGGACAGACTACCCATGGGGGGAGGTCGTCCAAAGAATTGCGCGCAGAGCGGCATCATGGGGGTTCCAAATCATCATCGAAGTACCTCCTCGAGTACCAGTCCAGGAAACCAAGCAGTACAAGGGACTTCAGGAAGATGCCATGTGGAAGAGCATCAAGATCCAAGGATGCACTCACGGGCAACGTTATACCTTTCGGGATCCTGTATCTCCCGGAACCGCCGTTGAGCTCGGCTACTGCAAGGATGAATGGGAGTACATTGCCGCAAACGTCGCGTTGCATCCTAAGTCGTCTGACGTGTGCTCGTCCAAACATTTGCACATGACCGATTCGGACGCTAAGGATCGATCTGATAAATGCGAGTTGACTAGCCAAATCTCCAGGAGATTGCTTAAAGCCTTGAAATTTCAGGCAACGGGCGATGGGAGATTGGTAGCCATGCCGTCGAAGGCTGGTGGACGAAAGCCTGACCGCATGATTGTTGACCTATGTGGCTTGGGCAATGGCTACGCCGTGCCTAAGTCCACTAAGGGATGCGCTCGCATAACTTGCAAGGAGCTGATTGGCTCTAAGGCCGATGAGGACAGCCTTATCGGTGCGATGAAGGATGCGTGCCGGAATGACCTGCGCACACCTGTGCTATTCGTGGCATCGCTTTTGCGATCAGGTGCTGGTCCTGGAAGTAGTGAAGGGGCTTGCGTGGGGGGTGAGAAACGTTCCGGTGGGAAGTACAAGGTTTTCAGAAGTGTCTTGAAATCTCTCAAACGCCTGCTGAAGAAGTGTGCGGAATTTTCCGACGTCTATTTTTCGCTTGACATGCCTTCTTCATGTTCATGTTGGTCTTGGCCAGAGTTGCATGCTCTTGTTTCAAGTGGCAAGGTGACGAAGGTTAAGATTGATGATCATGCTGGTGCTGGTGGCGATGGTGGTGGACGCAGGATCATGTTCTCTAACATGCCCGAAGCGGATCGTTTGATGGTGAGACTGGATGATTGCTTGGACCATGAATCGAAGAGCAGTTTGTCGCAGCGCATTGATGTTTCATGGCGGTCGATTGCGAGGAATGTTCGCAGCCTTGTTCGAGCTCATGTCAGTGTCAGTCACGATGCACATGAATCTGAGGACATTGCATGGCAGCAACATCAGTGTGTAGACGCTGATGAAGGGGCTATTAGACAGCCCCAACTAAGGAACAACTAAGGTCTGACCAGACGGATCGGGGAAGGGTGCCTCTTACGGAGAACCCGGAACCGTGAAGTCGAGTAGGGTGTAGGGACTTCTCTCCTACGGAGGAAGGACCGAACCCCGAGCCATGGCTGAAAGCTACAATGCCTACGAGCTGGCCTTCGAGGGAGTGGACCACGAAGAAGTTTTCCCTTCTGGTGGGATGTTGCGGACGTTTCTGAAGTTCCACAAGTTCCTGGAGATGTATTCTGGGGACTCGTCGCAGAGCGTTTCGCTCCCGCCAAAGATTACGAAAGACAAAGTGGTCGACAATGATCTCATTCGCACATGGGCAGCTTTCAAAGCACCTCCGTTGGTCTTGCTGTTCACGTGTGCAAATCTGTCGCCAGGAGGGGATCTTTCCATTCGAGTCCGAGAAATCCTCAAGGCTTGCATATTTGCTGCCCCGGAGGAGTACATGGACAAGCCCTATGGGGAGATACTCGCCATGGTCATCAAGTTTGGTGGAGGTCTCAAACACATTGTTGCTGACTACGAAGGGAAGTTCAGTGCCATCACAAGATTTATGGTGGATGAGGAAGTGATCCGCGATGATGCAAAGTTGGCTGTGGTTGAACTGGAACAAGAAAGAAAACAAGTTCGGTTCGACTTGAACACTGCAACCAGGAACATCGTCAGCGCGGACGTGTACTACAATCTCGCCGTTCTCATCAATTCCGTGGAGACGCCCTACCAGGCCGTGACAGACACGAGAATTCAACAATGGTATACGGTGAATCAGGACTACTACCACAAGTTGCCTATGTCAGGCAGAGCACCTGACCAATCCGACCTGTTGGGAGAGCCTACGTTATGTAGGGTGTGCAAGCTGATGTACATGTTCGCAAAGCACACTGGGTATGGGCTTCGGACCTACAACCAGGAATGTGCAGCGGGCAACGATGGCGCTACGCCAATCAACGTTCACCAGCTGGCTTTGATGATGCGCACATTGCCTCAAGGCATGGGACATCCGCTCGCCTTTGCGATGAACTCACTCCAGGCGTTCAGTGTCTGTCTCCACGTGCTTCATTCCTACGTATCATGGGTTGATCCACAAACTGGACTCCCGCATTACAGATGGTCTAATGACGTGCTCCCTGATTCCGACTACACCACGTATGCTTTCCTCAAGTACCATGTGGATGCAGTATGTGCAGCTCAGGACAAGAACGGTTTCCAATTGCCGGATGCGTTCCGTGGCTACACCTGGAATCAATGCGGAGTTGAATCTGGGTACGTGGTCGACTGCTCTACCAAACGCGCCACATTGGGCATATGGGAAGCGGAATTCCAACAGATGAGGGCACCAAATCCGCTTATGCAAGATGATGGCCTATTTCCGCCCAACCTTCAACGGCATCCTAGCTGGGTATACTCAACGGGGAGAGTTGCGATGCCTACGGCAAGCAACCTCGAACCGGAAGGAATCGTGCACCCTGAGCATGGAAGAACGCCGGGACAATCGCAAGGATCCGCTGCCGAACCTCGAGCCACCCCTAGCCACGGACCAAAGAGGGCAAGGACGGACGAGGCAACGGCATCGGCGTCGTCATCTTCTGCGGCACCTCCTCCACAACAACCGCCTTCGCAACCGGAAGAGGAACCATCGCAACCGACATGGGAGGAAGCTCCAATCCCCGCTGGCGCTCAGGAAAGTTGGTACCATTATGTCAACATCGATGAGAAGGGCTGTCGCTCGATCTTGCTGACGACGACCCGTGATCAAGACGAGTACCCACCTACCATTGATGAGACGCCAAAGTTTGTGGCCAACCACGACGTGGGGACCACACCGATTCAGCATTACGTCAGAAGACTGGTGACCTATTTGGCAAGGATCCGTTCCGTCTCTCAAAATGATGACAAGGGTCTCAACCTGAAGGTCTACGTGAAGCTGAGTACAAAGGTGTGGTTACGGATGTATTCACGGCTGTACCATGCATTGGCATTGGTATCATGTGTGCATCTTCCTTCTCCTCCGATGCTTACCTCGGCAGTGATGATCGAGGCAGACAGCGATCTTGTCGACAACGATGAAATTCCGGAAGAAGCAAGGATCAACACCATGAACACGCTGAACGGATTTCGCAATAGTTTGGGTATGGGTGGCAAACCCGATGCCGCGACTATGCGCTCTCAGTGCACAATCCTCGTCCAGGACTTTGACATGGTTGCAAGGACCAGGGGATCAACGCACACGGTGAGAGAGAACCTCGGCATGCATGGATGGAGCGAGATCTACATTGTGAGCCCGTCGATCACCGCAGGTGCCAACTACAACTTCCAAGTCACAAAAGGATCGTTGGAATCTGTGAATGCGACATTGGATGGCTTGACTGAAGAGCAGCTTGCAACCGTCACATTGCATTACCATCTGTCTCTCCAGGCAATCCTCATCGAGAACATGTCCTTTCCGATGAGTGAGGTCGGAGACGGAGCAGCAATTCGCACTGACTTGCAGCGACAGCTCAAGATCACGTACGTTGACCCTATCATTGCGGCAGGGAAGCGTACCACGCGCCCTCCAATTGTCAACATCAACCACGACTTACGGTTCGTTGGAGCAGCTAGCAATTACCTTCAGCACAAAGCTTCTCTGTTCAACGGTTTCCACGCGCTGGGAATGTATATTGAACTGGAGTTGCGAGCCCGAGCATGCGTGGTGATTCATGGATCTTCGTTTTGGTCAAGAATGTACAGCCAGATGAAACATGCGTCATCAGGCGTGCATACACTGTCAGCCGAAAAGGTGCCAGCACCGGACAATCGGGTCAGGTTCAAATTGGGCTTCGCTATCTACGAGAAGCAGCTGTTCTGCGAGAAGATGGTATCCACGTGCTTTGTTGAGGCATCGAAAGTTCGCTCATGGGACGAAACTGTCCGCGCCGACTCAGTCGCTCACCCGTCGCTTGTCGAGATTTGGGAGGACAAGAGTGAAGTCAAGACGTCCACCAAGATTTCGCAGACATGGTTTACGGGAGAACAGCAGCAACAGATCAGGTCGGGTGCCCAGGGTGACACGGTCGCTGAATCGTCCACAGTCACCTGGCAGGACTTTGACATCGCCATGACCGTCCCCGAAGCCTACTACGACAACAGGCACTACTGGTTCCGGATCGACACCTATGCGACCCCGAACACCGGCTATGTCAAAGGGAGAACGTTCTATTGCCCTGGATGTGACGCAATGAAGTTGGCTGAGTGCTACGCACAGGCCTTCTTCAAGCCGACTGGAAACGGGTATCCTGGACACTGCATTGGGTGCGCGCATACTTCAGCCTTGAAGATGCAGCATCAAATCGGCTCCTTCAATGACTTGGTCGCGTCCCAGAAGTACACCTTGGCTTGCGCAAAGCACCTTTATGACCTGAGGCTTCAATTTGTGGACCCTCGCATGGACATCAAGGAGTTCCTCAAAGCTTGTGCGGAAGTGGTCTACGAAGACATTGGCAAGACGGTTTCTCACTACGGTGGTCTCCGAATCACAGCCAGTCAGGCCATCGAGTACGCGGCATGGGGAAAGGCCAAACAGTTGGCATGGGACAGAGGGTACGACTCCGAAGGCAAGACATGCTACATCTGCTACTACGATGCCGGGAACTGCGCTTATGCTGGTTTCATGAGAATGCTTTTGACTCCGGAGGAGCGCCAAGAATGCTACAGAGGGTCAGCCTTGCCCAAGGAGGAACTCCTGGGTGACACGGTGGAGCTGGCGCTCGGGCTTCTTACAATTGCAATGAGACACCCAAGTCATTTTCCGAATTGGGGTGGCCTTGAGGGAGCAAATGCGTGCGTGAGGGGAATCGAAAGATCATTCTTCCGCTACGCGTCGGCCGAAGCTATCGAGCTGATCACGGTTGACTCCCCACGCAAAAGGACACCGCCCAAGAAGAATGAAGCAGTCGCTGAGATCGTCAACAACATGTCCGCTGACCTCGTGATTGATTTCACAGTGATCGTCGATGGTGATATCTACCCCGTAGAGATTGCGAGAACCGACGAGACACAGGCCGCTGACAACGTCACGGACGATCCAGGGTTCTCCGTTGCTCCACCAATACCTGCACAGGATGTAGATGTGGATGCGCAACCCGAAGAAGAACAAGGTGCAGAAGGCCCTGATCCCAGGCAGGCGATTCGTGAAGGATTTGTCGCGCAGCTTCAGGACTATGTGGGAGTACTCGCTCAGGGCGAAATGTCGGTCGGAAGCGACCGCCTCACGTTCTGTATCGCTTGTGGCAGTGATCTACACAATCTGTCCAATTGCACGGAAAATGCTGCGACCCGGGATCTGGTACTTCGAGGCATCCAGATCATCAAGGAAAGCCTTCTTCGATATCCACGTCGAGTACCTCCACAAGAGGCTGAGCCAATGGACGTTGACACCACAGACCATGTGAGTGTTGCATCCTCGGACCGACGACCCAAGGCCAAAGCCCGACCGCGACGCGGAGGCGAAGCCGTACGGGGTGATGTGGTCTTGATCCGTTATGAGAACAAACACAATCTCTGCACGGATGTGGAGAACCGTCGGGGCCTACATGATGCTTGTGGCGTACCACTGCAGGAATCGGGACCAGAGAATAGCCAGCGGGTGGTGGACCTCATTGAGCAGCTTTCGGACCATCGCGACCGACGCCTACCTCAACGAGGAGACCGTCCTAGCTTTGCTTATGATGATACCATTCAGGGCTACACCAATGCAGGCTACGAATGCATCGGCGGCGGAAGGCCAATCCGGTGCGGGATTCTCGACCTGATCCCAACCAAGGGTGCAAGCTTCATCCACAATCGATGGGACATCGTGAACGAAGTTGTCCTTCGCAACATCACCCGTCATCGCAGAATAAACGCGGATTGGGCGCTATCATGCATCCAATCTGACCTGCGTCACAGAATCGCCAGGCGCCCAGGCTCGGAATGGCTTGACAACAGGTGCCAGGTGGCATTCAGCAGCGTCATTCGATGTGATGAAGGAGGGTGGGTGCTGATCGAGGACTTGGTGAGGCATGAGCAACTATGGACCCATGAGAGCAGACGCATCACCGAAGCGGTCTCAAGGACCGATGAGCAACAGAGGAAGAGAGTGTACAATGAAAGACTTCAGCTATTGTTCCAAGGGAACATGCTCGCAGCCACGAAACGCCATAAGGCCAAGATTCGGTTGCAGTTCCTGGGAGTGAGAGTGAAGGACCCCGGCGTGGAAACTCTTGGATCCGCAGGTTCGAACATGTTGGTATCGATTCCTGACCAGATCACGGAGATCCAGAACAATGATCGTTGCCGGCACAGCCAGAGGTACCTGAACGTTTGCAACGGCTGGGTGAAGCCATGGGCAGTTCGGGCTACAAGTGGTCACTCTGCGCACTCAGATCCCCAGAACAATTTGCTTCAGTTGGACAAGAACAGGTTCGCAATATCTCCATCTATGACCCTCTTGCAACGTCTTGGAGGCGCGTTCCACGCTACGGCATGCCGCAACTTGGATTCCATTGTCACGCAAGGCATCATGCCTGGTTCGGAGGACCCCGACGGGGACTTCGACCATAGGCGCCAATTTCGAGGCAACCAAGGCGGCAGACTCCACAGCTATTGGGGGGTGTTTGCACCGTTCGATCACCGGAACGCGACGACCAAGATGCGGGTACATGGACGAGATGCCAAGCACATGCCACTGGCGGTCCTTCATGTCCCATCGCAGGACCTTGCACGAGAAGATGGACGTATCACAGACAGCGGCATCATGATCGTTGGCCGAACGATACCGTTCCAGTTCGTCAAGGAGGTATGGTTTTGCGTCCCGGATCCTCAAGATACACACTCTTTCGCTCTGGTGGAAAAGATCTACGATGAACGGTTGGAGAAAGAGCTGGTGTTGGACTACAATGCATCACCATTGCTCCCTGAGTTCGAGAGATACCGAACGCCAAGCAAGATCATGGAATTGCTTTGCGAGATGCCTCCTGGACCCCACGACACCAGCAAGGAGCAGATCATTCGAGACCTTACGACTGTCCTGGAGTCCCACAGGGAGAACACGGTTCGGCATCACTACATGGACAAAGGGATCAAGTTTGTCATCAAGAATTGGCGACCCGAAGACCTACGCAGAGACGAGGATGGAAGGAGAATGAGGGTGTGCCCGGCATGCTACAACATCGTTCCAGCATGCTTCTCCCGATGCACGTCTTGCTGGTCACAGTTCGTTTCTAGCGGATATTACCAAGGTTCTCCACAACGGGAGACTCCTACGGAGATCCCCAGTGACTTCATTGCTCAGACAATGGAAGCCGCGGCAGCAGCAGTGCCTGAGGCGCCCGAAGAGGAGCAGGAAGCCATGGAGGTAGAGACCGTTGCGGAACCTGAGGAAATCCCAGAACCATCTGTCATCGCGGAGGACGATCCAGAACAGGAACCTGATGAAGAAATGGACATAGAGCCAGGAGAGGACTTTGATGACGCAGTACCAGATGCAGTTGCACAGGAACGCCGTCCCGTCTTCATTACCGGCCAGTCTTTGAACATCGATCCTGAGCTACAACTCGCACGTACCGCCATGCAGCCATCCTACTACTCAGGGAAGCGAAATGCCCATTGCATTGACGCCAACATGGTCGCTCTTTCGTATATGGCTTTCGTGGTATGCAGGACCATCTACAAGGCTTGGTCAGGATTCGCGAAGTGGGCTACTATGCCGTTGTTTCAGATGAAGGAGAATTTCGCACTTGGCCAACGCTATGATGTGCTCGGAAAGTGGGGATCATTGGCTGTAGTGGACAGAGAGACTGGTGTGAGCAGGGATGTGACTGATGAGGAGATCATTCGCTTTGCCAAGGAACCTGAGAACCTCAAGCAGTACGATCCCAACGGGACTTACACTTTGAAGCGCTTCCGGACGAATCAGATGCTTTCGTTGCTTACACGGGGAGCCAACATGATGGGAATTGGCAGGGACAACTTCAACCCTACTACGTACTTGAAGAGCAACAGGGATGAAGATGTGAAGGCTATGCACTTTTGTTGCCTGAACGTCCTGTGCGAGGTGATTCCGATGGTGACAGGACACCAACAATTCTCAGTGCTACGACCAACGCCAACTGGACCGGTGGACTTCTTGTACATCGACCCCGTCGGTATCCTGCTGACTCATGCCGATCATTCAGTCCAGACCATTGGATTGCTGGTGGACCACAATGTGCAAATGCCTGCGCATTTCATGGACAGATTGAACAGATCCAAGGCTGAGAGACAGCAAAACCCGACGACCAAGCGTACTGAAGCCCTACACCACATTTCGGCCGCTGACTATCTCCCTCCAGGTGGTACTTCCATCCTGGACACGCCTGTCACTACGGAGGAACGTGCAAGCGCTTCTTCGGCCAAGGGACCTTCAAAAGGGCGTGAGAGAACCGGAGGTGAACAGCATGGAGGCTGGAACGCCAACACCTACTATGACTACACCGCCGGCAAAGGCCGAAACAAAGGCAAGGACAAAGGAAAGCAAAGGGAACAGTATCCAGAGGAAAACCTCCGGCCCTGGGACCGCGATCCTGCGACCACGCGAAGATGGAGATGAATCAACGCTTGGTCTTCCTCGCCTATCAGTTCGTGACCTCTGAGCTTCGCCCATGGAATGCCATCGCGAATGCTTCTTTCTTCGGTGACGCCTGATTCGTTTGCCATTTCAGGGGATCGTTACTGACGTAGATGAGTGTCACAACGTTTCTAATTGGGATGCAAAGCTCTGATTTTCAATGTCAACGTTGCGGCGGAACATTTTCTGTTGTCCTATCGTGCCATCTTCCGGGTGAGCAGCGTCGGAGACGCAACTCATGGGGGGTGCGAACGGACTGCGATGCCTTGTCAAGTTCTAAGGTGTCACTATAAGAGCTGTGAGCAAGACCGTGTAAAGTGCAAGAGAAGGGGGCACGCTACGCGTCCCTCGACTCTAAGGGGGCACGCTACGCGTCCCTCGTCTTTACCTTTCTATGTGACCGCCCACGCAACGTTTGGCTCAAGTCAATGCCCATAGCTAAGTGCTATAAGTGTCTTCTATCCTGAGCAATCAGAGCTATCCCGTTGCACAGACGAACCGCCGCCGGCAGTGAGTGCAAAAGGAACGGCCGCCGGTTCTGCCTGCATAGGATTGCACGTGTGGAAGTGTGAGAGAGACAGGGTCCAGTCTGTGGAGAGTGCAAGCCAGCCACACCTACATTCATTACAGCTCTGGTGGGGAGAGCAGCAACCTAGTCGAGATCAATCCCCCACGCAGTATATGTATATGTATCTGTATCTGTATCTGTATCTGTATTTGTATCTGTATCTGTATCTGTATCTGTATCTGTATCTGTATCTGTATATGTATATGTATATGTATATGTATATGTATATGTATTTGTATCTGTATCTGTATCTGTATCTGTATTTGTATCTGTATCTGTATCTGTATCTGTATCTGTATATGTATATGTATATGTATATGTATATGTCTATGTCTATGTCTATGTCTATGTGTATGTGTATGTGTATGTGTATGTGTATGTGTATGTGTATGTGCATGTGCATGTGTATGTGTATGTGTATGTTTATGTATATGTATATGTATATGTATATGTATATGTATATGTATATGTATATGTATATGTATATGTATGTGTATATGTATATGTTTAGGTATAGGTATAGGTATAGGTATAGGTGTAGGTATAGGTATAGGTATAGGTATAGGTATAGGTATATGTATATGTATATGTATATATATATATATATGTATTTATATGTATATATATATATATGTATATATATATATGTGTATATATGTGTATATATATGTATATATGTATATATGTATATATATGTGTGTATTTATGTATATGTATATGTATATGTATATGTATAT